>JABFQA010001033.1:0-15473 GCA_022817065.1 Probaryconus sp. ZL-2020 | reverse complement strand
GTGTAAAAATGAGATTAAAAATAACAAAAAGAAAAAAAAAAAAAGATAGCAAGTAAAGTAGAGAAAGACATTTGTAAGAGATTATTGAAGATTTCATATTCTTCTAAGCAATTTAATGAAGCTACAAAAAGTGGAACCATATAACCAGGGACAGATGAGCTATTGGGAGCTTGACAAAAATTTCAAACTGAGATCAAAGCACGTCCCGATAATGGAGCATTCGCGTTTTAAAGAGCTGCATTTGAAAATTAAATGCGATTTGAAGAAAAAAGAAAAAAAAACGTGCAATAGTTTTCTTCGAGTTGGATACGGTCCAACTCCGTGCAGTACTCTGTGCGCGCTGTAATATTTTTGTATCGTACTATATTCATCCTACGTCAAAAGATCGGCGCGCCGAACTGAAAAAAAATGTGCACTCGTACAAATAAAGATAAAGCTGCTAGGAACTATTATCCGCCGCAGTGTAAATTCGAACGGAAACAATACTCATCAAATACGCCTCGCGTTCTCCTCAAATGTCCACGCTGTCTTTTATATATGCATTTTTATAATGTAAGCCTTCGAAACTGACAATGCATTAAACATTTTTTCGCCATTGTTTTACCAAACTTTATTCCTCTTGCAAAAATATTCAATTAAAAGTAAAATAAATAAAAAAAAAAGAATAATGAAATTCAATTGTAAAAAACTAATTGTTAAAGATTACAAATTTTACTTTTAGGTTTTTAATATGAATAAAATAAATGTTTTTTTTTTTATAAATGAATTTAATTAAAACTGAATTCAATTAAAGTTGGTCGATAGTTTTAGGCGACGATTTTTATGCCGTTGTTTATCAGCGATTACTTTCTTGCCTTTCCCATGTGTCGGCAATTGATTGTTCTCATAATTCATCAAAAGATTTTCCAGGACCATGGTAATGTTCCTAGACACGGCGTCTTTCACTGTACTTCTCGGGTATCTCGCCTCAATTTCAATAGATGATACTTGCTTTATTTTACTGAGCGTTAAATCTACGATGTAACTTCGATTTTTGCACAAGCTTAGTGGCAGAAGTATCGTCAACCTAAAACAAAGAAAACGCATTTTCAATCAGATTAAACTTCCGAAATTAATATTTCAATCCCTTTAATTATTTACCGAGATTCTTTAGCGTGTAAATAGTAAATTGATAGGAATTTGTTTAATGTACTGAATTATTGGCAATATTTGAAAAAAAAAAAATCTTCTGTCCAGAAGCTATGATATTTTATTCTGAAAATGAGCTAATTTACATTATCTCAAAATAATGAGATTTTCTTAAAATTTGAACCACTTATTGTATACAATATTTATGAGTGATTGGCAAAGTTTAAGTACAATTGACTAACCAGAAGTCGAGATATTGGATTTTGAAAATGAGAAAATTTGCATTGGCTCTTATGGAGAATGCAAATGTAAGATAACTAAAAAATTAATAATGAGATTTATTTGAAAAACTGATGTGTTATAGCTTGAATAATTCAATATAACATACTAAAATTTCAAAGTAATGCACTAAGTAGTTTTTAAATAATATAAATAAATAAATAAAACTTAAATACAGCGGAAAGATGGCACTTGATTGGTTAATGAATACAGAGTCAGCTTCACAAATACAACTAACATTTTACAAGTTAAAAACGTCCTTTTAAGATTATTTTTAATTTTGAATATGAATGTATCAGCATAAATACTTCAATTCAAATTAAATTATGCGAAATAATGCGAAATAATCTTTTGCAAAAGTCAGTGAAACAGTATTGTACGAAGTTCATACTAAGTACCATCTTGACCAGTATGGAATAGCTTAGTATAGAGTTGCTGGTATTCAATCAGATTCTCTGCTAAGAGACTAAGATAATTACTAACACATAGATAACCAGACGTAGACGAATCTGGCAGTTCCGAGGTAGAAATAATTGAATGGGACGAAATGAATTATGCGAAATCCGACTGTACGTGTCATTGTGCCACAATCTGACGTACGCTCGGGAAACATTTAACGCCTGGAATTTGTCTTCTCTTTTTGACCTATATGAATAACAAGTTTTGCCAAATCAAAATCTAATGAATTTATCTTAAGTAATCCTTGACTCGTGCGTTCGCACAGTTTTCAACATTCGTACATTTAAAAAGTCATTTTTTTTTTTCTCTTTCAAAAATATTCGGTAAAGAGATTTATTGATTTTGAATGGCAGGTTGAATTTTCTCTACAAGCGTTTTTTTTTTTCATTAGTTTCGATGGCGCAGGTGTGAAATAGTTAATATCATCATGACACCACAAGAAAACAGTATTTGAGATATTTGCTGATTTTCAGAATAACAGTACTTCGAATAATTAGATGGCTATGCGAACTATGCTTTGATGCCCCAGGTAAAAAAAAATGCTATGCAATGTGTTCCAACCACTGCAATTTACTCGCTATTTAGGTTACACTATGAATCACAAACACGATTAACGTGAAAATATAAATTTTTATAAAGAAATGATATTCATTTCAATTGATATTCAATTGATGAAAAAAATACACAAATATGTATCTTTATTTTTATCATTATAATTATTATTATTGTAGAATCTACAATGTAGAGTTGAGTATTTACATTGAAAAATGTAATTGAATAATGTAATTAAATAAATACTGCGTTTAATTGCTTTAAACTGCGTTTAATCATTAAATTATCGTTAAAAAAAAACTAATTATTATTTTAAAGAAATGTTAAGATGTCAATGATATACATCGGTCATATTATCGTCGTAAAAATTTAGTGTGATGTAACGAGTCATGCATGCATGTGATTCACTTGAGAAGCTCACGTGGTCCTTTCCAGTGCATACATCACATGCTGCATCAGCGTATAACAAGAACACTTTTCTCCCTCTTATGATCCCAGCAGAAAGAAGTTACAATGTTTCATCGAACTTCCACGTTTATCATTTAATAGCGTTGAAAACTTTCGGTTGGAACAAGTTAACAAAAAATTCTCCATTGAAAAACGCTTTTAAAAATGGATCCATCAAAAAATAAATATTCACTTATCAATAAATATTAATAATTACAAGGAAAACCGACATCGAAAAAAAAAAAGCCAATAAAATTGACACCTGAAATACCATGACTCGAATGTTTTTCATTCATTATAAAATAAACATATAAACGACAAATAAAAATAAATGGTTCTGGTAAAGAAGTTCTAACAAAAATTAAAAGAGGATCGCTGAAAATACATAAAGGTGTACGTTAAACAATAATTTAGCTCAGCATTTCAATTGGCTTTCCTCGATGTATTAGTTTTGTTTTCGTGCTCGTGTGTAGAAATTATTATTATAAGAGAATAATTCTTATTTCTTTTTACATTCGTGTCATTAGTCTCGTTCGTCGTATATTTTCAATGTTTCACAAGCCAATAGAAATTACATCTCGCGCCAAGCAATGTACAAGTTTAATATCGCAGCCGTTGTTAGCTTGAACGTAACTTTGTACGCCGTAGAAAAAGCCCGGCGTAAATTACCTCGTGCATCCCAATTTACAGTTTTTTTTAACACATTTTCTATTCCACTCTTTTATCTATTTCCTTTTTTTTTTCTCTTTGTTTGTTTGTTTCCTTTTGTATATTTATTCTAATGGACAATTGCAATACTTTTGTTTTCGTACATCAAATAATCATGATTTTTCTTCGATTTGCGTCGTCCAAATTACACGGATCTGGACATTTTGATGAGTTATTGATTTGTATTTTTTTTCATTGTTCTATACAATGCTACAGTACTTTTGTTTTTGAAATTCTGTTTTTCCAATTTTTAATCATTTGTAAATTAATTATAATAATCAAAGAACGGACTTATCTCGAAATAAAGTTAGCTATTGATGTCTCATAGATTGGTAGTGCCAAATAACAGAATAGATTGTCACCTAGTTTTTCAAAATGTCCTTACTTTATTTTCCTCCTTCGAAAAGTAAGAATTGTTCAGAAATGTATCTCTTTTATTCAATTCTTTTACTTCAAGAGTTTAACTTTTATATTTTTATGTCATATTCATAAATTTCAAAGAAAATCAATCAAAAACAAGAGTTTGGAAAGAAACACTTCAATTTATATTTAAATGCAAAGAAATGGTTAAAATAATAATCCACGTTTTTCATAAATAATCCAACTGATTTTGATTAACATTACTGAATTTCATAATCATAATTCCTAATAAAAAAAATGTTAAAAACTTCCTTTTAAGATTATTTTTAATTTTGAATATGATATGAATGTAGACTGAGAAAAAATACTGTATCATAGCTACAGTACCAAGAGCTGTAATTGTAAGTTTTTGTTTTTTTTATCAATAACATGAATTGCAAATCATTTTTCACTTTTTCTCCATCAAGATTGTCTTTTTTGGAATTGAGATTCAGAACCACGATTTTCAACATTCGGACCAAAGAATTCAATTGCTATATATTATTTTAAACATAACTCAAATTACACTGTAAGTTTATTAAAAGTATTAGCAATTATATTTATAATGATACAAAATTTTATAACTGCAATAAATATTGTAAAAATTTGATTTATGGTGTATAGTCTGTTCAATATATATGGCGTTGCGTTCAGATATGCTCGCATGGAATAGTTGAAATTGTAAACTTCATAATTGAAGCAATATCGAGCAAATAGTTTAGTACCTGAAAAATACACACATCAATGTAACGTTTCAAACATCTATATCAATCAATTACAGCATTGACGTTAAAAATTAATGATAAAACATTTATTCTCATCAAACTTATCAATTAAATATAACATTGTTGCAAAATATATTTTGATTAGTTACAAATTAAAATTCGCAATAATTTCGATCAATCGCAATGTAAAATTAATCTCAATTAATAATAAGCACATTTAAATACTGCAATTCAAATTCTTTTGTGAAATTTGTATAAAATTTGCACAGCAAAACGCACGTCAATTGTGTTATGAAAAACAACTTTTCTTTTTTATTATATTCAGCAAACTCAGAATTGCATTTAAAATGTAATACTAATACCTATTCTTGTCTTGTTATTATTATATATAACGCTTTTGATGTAAACAACATTTAATTTATTTAAACAAATTTATATTGCTGCAGAGCGAATTTATAAACATATAGAAAATGTAAAAATAAAGAAAGATGAATGTTGCTTTCTGTATTTGGAATGAAAATATTAAACCATTTTTGTTAAACGTTATCGAAAAATCACAAATTAAAGGAAAATCGAGGGCAGATCAATTGTTTAAACAATTTACTCGGTTTCTCAATTTAAAAATAAATTTAACATCGAGTGTCATGCTCGTTTAAAGTCGACAATTCATCCTCTGTTAAATAAGCTGAACATTTGTTAAGTCAACGAAAACTTTTGTTAATTAAATGAAAAAAAAAAAAAAAAAAAAAATCAATTGATAACCATTCAATATCTAGAACAGAATATTTGCCAATTTGTGTACAATTCAATTAACTGAACATGATGAATCGATTCTGTTTTGTAAAGTTAAAAAAGCTTTGGATTTAAAACAGAAAATTTCACTTATTTTCCTGTCGATGAACATCTTTGCTTCATAAATAAATGCCGAGTACAAATATATTCGATATTTTATTAAATTCGATTCGATATTTGTTTAATGTTGAAATTAAATTTTCACTTTTAGCAGAAAAATGTCTGCGTATGAAAAAGGAATCAGATGAAATAGCATTCGTATAACCATTTCTTCGTCTAATTATTGATCAAAACACAATAAATACAACTTTATTAATAAAGTATATAGGTATGTTGTGAACACTTAAAGCTGTGGCATTCAAAATTCTTGACGTACATTTATTTTACTAATGAGCTTGAGAGATCGATAAGTTTACACTTGTAAATTCTTTCATTTTGCTTATTCTGCTTTCATCGTTCGAACAGAATAAGTGAAAATAAAATAAATTTCACTTCATTCATGAATAATTTGGCCCTTTGCACACAGGTTGCAATACACTTTAATTTTATATTCTTTAAAAAATAATGTCCAAATAAAAAAACAAACTTTATTTAACTTTAGCTTCAAAGCTTGAAATAAAGGTATCATTAAAATCAATTTTTAATGCGCTCGTTATTGTTCATTATAAGTAGTTGCATATAGTAGCATCTCGTAGGCGGTTTGGCAGACTAAAATTTGTAGTGAGAATTCCTTTAATGACGCCCTTGAACGTCCATATTACAAGCGCATACAAACAGGATGGTTTATGGTCACATTTTTAGGAATGACAGACAACTGCAGCTCAGTCTCGTTTCGAATGCGACTCTCATCAATTTGCAAGCATATGCACCTCCGAATTCTAATCTCGCACAATTGCCCTCATCACGCAGTCACAAATTATTGCCATTGTCAAAGAAGTAATTTTCTTTCCAGACAATATAAGAAGGTTGATCAGTTAACGTGGGATGAATTATGAAGGAGGACCATAATCACATTAAAATATGCTTTTATATTTATGATATTCGTTGAATATCAACGTTTGAAACTTCACACACCACTTTTATATCCAATCATAGGTTAAATGTTAATTATTTCCAATGCAATAATTATCTTCGTTTTCTAATAAAAAGTGCAATTTCTTAATGTGAAAATTTTAATTGTATGCTATTAATCTGATTACCGTCAGTTAAGTTTAAGATCTTGATATTCGAGTTACTTTGGTCCTCAATCATCAAGTCCTCAAGCGCACGTAATAATATATATTTTCATTTCACGCGACACACGTATAGAATTTTGCACACTCGTCTTGAGCGCGGTTCATCCATCAACCGTCAAGTATCACTAACGCGACTCGCGCATTCTTTCGCAGAGCCCTTTTGATTCGCATTTAACTCTTTCGTTTCTTTGATTCTCGGCCGCCTTTGAAATGAAAACGATATTTCCTCGTACGAGACACGCTTTAAAAATACACATCATAAACAATTCAATTCCAATGAATTATTTATTAGTTATTACTCACGAGCAAACCAAATTGTCATAAGAATCGACAAAATGTTTAATTTGCTTCTTCTTTCAATTTCTCGTCAGTTCTTTTATATACTCACAATAATAATAATAATAATAATAATAATAAAAAGGAGAATATTTTCGAACACATCTTTTGACGACAATTCACATTGCAGAATAAATCGAAAGTACGCGTAGGTTATTTATTGGACCATTCACACCCACATCGCTTATTGAAATTCAAATGATATCTCTCTCGCGAGAGACGCCTAAAGTGCAGACGTTTTTGCACGTAACGTAAACATCAAAACGCAGTGGATGCTGATGATTACAATAGGGGGCACGAGAGTTCCTGTATAATATATAAAAATGCTCCTTTAGTATGCTAACAGGGGTCAAAATATAACACGACGTCACATAGGCCAAGAGACAGATTCGTGTCATTTATTGTGAGAGGGAGAAAGAGAGAAAGAAAGAGAGAGAGAGAGAGAGGACATAATAATGGAGATGTTATTTGGCGTTTGGGCGTTTCGAGGGGACAAACTTATCCTTAAACGCTACTTGCCTTGTTTGAATAACCTCAAGACGATGATTATGTTAAACTACTAATTTCATTTCTCTTTCAATCGCAATTCGTCTAGAGCATAATTTGACAAACTCTCTATCTCACAATTTTTTTTTTTTTTTTTTTTTTTATGGAACGCATGACAAATGATTCTTTCCGAAATATCCGAATTTTATTCAAATAACTGCTGTTCCTAATCTTTGAAGATTAGAAACGTTCTCGAGAAGAGATTCTTCTTCTGCTTCTTCTTTTTTTTTTTTTTTTCTTCATTATATTTTATTATTCTGTATGTCGAGATTCAATTAACATAACCATTCACTTCCCTCATCCTTTTATATCATTATTTACCTCCGAGCGGAAAGAATCGCGAGACAAATGCCAACGGGGCAGTATCTGCATTCAAACGTCGTATTCCGGAGCACAAAAGTCGCGACACAAAGGTGGGATTATATCTCTGATCGTTCTTTGTGACGGTGAGATTTCCCGTGACGTTCGAGTACGCACGCTGTGTTCTGCGGCGTGGCTTTTGATTAATACGGTATGATGAAAAAAGACAGGAAAAATGGCCCCGGGGTTTTATTGTCTTTATTTCGCTCTATTTGTCACCTCAAGGAGCGAATCGAAATTCTTTGACCTTTCGTCACGGCTTTTTTCTTACAAGAGAGAATGTAGCCATCAAAAGGCGCGGAATTCCTTTTACACGAACACTTTAATTTGATAACTCGATTCATCTTGAATCAGTTGGCTCTGATTCGTCATAAGAAGTTGACGTGAATTTATTTATTGAATTAAATTTCCAAGTCGAGAGAGAATGTCTCGAGGTCAATTGAAATTGAATAGAATTTTCAATTTCAATTTACTTTTATTAATAAAATAGGAAGGAATGAGCGTAATTGTGAATGAATGGAAACGAATGTTATTGAAAACTTTTTTTCTTCGAACAAAATGGAAAAAGGGTTAAAGAGATCCTGTTCGTTTTTCACGCTCAATCTTGTTTGCGTCAGTGTGTGTAAGTAAGCGGCGTTGTTCGGTAGTTTTCGATGAGGAATTTTATAGCGAGAGAAAATTGTATCGGTCCTGAAACGAGGCTATTCCGAAGGCACGAGCTGGTTACGAAGGGCCGAGCGCCATAACTCCGTCGACAGACAAGTCCGCGTAATAGTTTTTAACGAGCGAGCACGAGGCGTAGGTTAGGTAGCTAGATAATTGCTAATGGCAAAAATTTACAGCCTTATCCAATTATTGAACAAACATTGGGAATCAGTCTCTACGTTCGTGCCCGCGATACGTATCAACATTTTTTTTTTTTCCCCTCCTGCTTCACGTTTTCTAAACAAAAATCCTGTTCCATATTTTTTATTATTATTTTTTTTTTTTTTTTTTTCATTTACTTCTCCCCTATTTCTGTTCGCTGGTGAACTTCGATGCATTGCACGACGACGTTGCACAAGTGATTGTGCTCGTATTATTATCGACATTTGCAGTTTATTGCATCCATTATATTATTAGGCAAGTGTTGTAAAAATGTTCATTTTTTCAATCGACTTTTTCTTGCAAAAACTTCCTTTTCTTACCTTTATTACGAAATTAATGTGTTAAGAATGAAGTATTTATCGTTGCCCCAACTTTTCTTACGGGATACCTCTTAGAATATTTAACTAACTGATTTTTTTCTTTTCGGCTAATAGTTGAAATTGTTAATTATATTGAAAAACATTTTTTGCACTATGCGAATTTTGCAATTTTGTGTTAGAATGTTGAATTTTTATTAAA
The DNA here is from genome assembly GCA_022817065.1 of Probaryconus sp. ZL-2020. Lineage (NCBI taxonomy): Eukaryota > Metazoa > Arthropoda > Insecta > Hymenoptera > Scelionidae > Probaryconus > Probaryconus sp. ZL-2020. The sequence continues at coordinate 6,121 of JABFQA010001033.1, read as the reverse complement.
ATAAGTATGAAATAACATTTTTGACCGTTAATTTTTTCGATGGTGGTACATTACAAGGCCGATGTAGAAGAAGCTTGGTGATTATTTCGTTGGATGTTTTGTCGCGCGGATCGCGAAGAACCAATTCCCACGTACACGCCACGCAGTGGCAGTAACGTCTTCTTCAGACCCTTTCTCGTAATGATTGTTCTTCATTTTATCCTTGCGCGCGAGAGACATTTTTGCTTATTTCGTCACGCGCGTGAACGCGCCGTGAACATCCCAGAGATAATGAACAGATGAAGATCGTATTAAATGTGTAATTGTTGACGTTTATTTCATTTCACATTGTGAGCAAAAAAAAAAAATAATAATAATAATAAAATAAAACCTCCCTGTAGAGAAAATTGGTTCACCTTTTTTTTTTTTTTTTTTCCCAAGAACAATTTCAGTATTAATTATCAACCGGAGAATTTTTTATCTACGTCAAGAACTTTTATTTCTTACGTGAACTACGTGTCAGAATCTTAATTCGTTGAATACGAGTGTGAAAATCTTGGTTTGTTACCAGAACAACAACCAAAGGCATATTTTTTATTTCAAAATGGAAAAAATATAAAAATGACAACTATTCGAGTTTTATCGCTAAGCCTTTCTTATACGTGTTTTTTAATCATTAGATAAATGTAATAATAATCGTATGACTTTCATAATTTTTAACGACACATAAAATGAATTTTTATACCAACTGTCGTTCTTATTACTAAAATATCATAATTATAATTTTCATTACACAACTTTACATTCATAACATTAAAATACATATTTCCAGATCTATACATTTTACAGTATTACGATAAACTAGTTTTATAAAAGTAATGGAAAAATAACGTACGGATGTTTAGGTTTAAAGAGAAATTTTCAAGCTTTAAGATATGATTTGAATATTTTCCTCTTCACGGCGATACTCAGAAAGAAACAAAAAAAAATCTATAAAAATAAATTAAACTTTATAATGACCGTGCAAATTATTTTCTCGGCTATTATAATAACTGTAATTTGAAAAGCCCGTTTTACAAAGGCACCACACAAATTATAGTTTATTCTACATTTGAGCTGAGCTCAAGGTGTTAAATGTTCGTGCGTTAGATGTGCAACTTCATAACGTGGACTATTAAACAAGAAAACAAGACAATGGAATTCGAAAGTTAATAAAGAATTGTCGAATTATATTCAACTATCGTTTCGACGGTTAACATTGAACATAAAAATCACAAAACAATGGCACATATCATGGCCGGAAATCTTTCCGGTTTACTTCGAAGGAAATAGTTAATTTGTAGAAGTGCCAACTTTACTCATTTTCACGCACCCGTAAGAATTTTAAAGGCATATTAAATTTTGCTGCTCTGAATAAAATTAAGAAATTTGATTATCCTTTGAAACAAAAAATAAACCTCAATAACAAAAAAAAAAACAAATAACAGAAATAAATGCATAAAAATTTATCGACAAGGATCTCTTTCTCCGCATTAAATTTCCAACGAAGCACAAAATCCAATTAATCCGCAAGGATTACTTTTTGCAAATTCATCAAATTGATATTGCGCAAAATGATAAACAATCTGAAAATAGATACATTCGGCGCGAGCGCAAAAATAACTCTTGCGAGTGTAATTCATATTCTGACAGATTAGTATAAAACAATACGGGTATTTAAAAGCAAAATTTATTTATTGCAAAATTCATTGTGATGCGTGTTTTGCGAGCAGCACATTGGTTTAAAATACCGAGGTGTTCCGAAAGGGTTAAACATGCCGGACGATGATGAGGGATGGGATGGGGGGGACGTTGGGGAGATAGGGTGGGGGGGAGGTGGAGGGTGTTCGCTCCACATACGAGAGACGGCCCTACCGCGCCATAGTGGCATACGTGTGTGACACACGTACGAATATAAAAGGTCGACGTTGCGCGCGTATGTGAGAGAGAAATAGCCTGCAATTTGCAGGTTTACGAGTTATTTCACAATGGCTGCAAAGTATAGTGGTACGGTATTAGCGCAGCGTAGTAGTGGAGCCCGGCACGAAGAGAGCGGAGAACAGACGAACGCTTGTGTTGGTTGGTTACGTTGTTGGCACAGCCAGGGGGATGTTACACGCGCTTTTGTATATTTCGCTTGTTCTTGCACCATGAGTAAAGCTCGCGATACTCATCATTATTTTTTTAATCATTTTGCAACAATTCATTTAATCTCATTTCAAATTAAGGATTGAAATTTTTATAAAAATTGATCATTCTTTAAAAAGCAAAAAAGAAAACATCCTCAAAAACACATTTCATTTTAAGATACTGCTTCTTCACATTGAAGCACCCGAAAAAACTAGTTCCATTTTTTTTTTTTATTATTCACAGAATAAAGCAAAACCTCAAACTTTCATAACCATTAGCAACTCTTATAGCCGAAACTTAGGAAAGAGGGTTGGAAAAAATGAAATTGAATGAAGTGTAAAGTAATTAGAGTACGTTTTGTTGGCAACTTTTTGCCTCTGTGTATAACAGGCGCAGTTGTTGGTTATTTATCGGTAAACGGCGTGGATTAGCCGCTGCCACTTGAAGGATCGTGCGAACGAGTTTGAGTTGCGAGAACCTAAGGAGATCTCGCGGTGGTGGTGTGTGGTGCAAAAAGGAAATAAAAAACAAAAAAACAAAAACAAAAAAACAAAAAAAAAAGAAGAGAACTCGCGGGAGAGGAAAAGAAGAACAACTACTACCACCGCGATGGAGAAAGATTAAAGACCCAGCAACTACGCCCCCACAGAATGATGGATGCGATGCAAGAGACGCGAGCTGCCCCTCTCTCAAGTAGGTGGAGCTTTCCATTTTCATTCCTCTCCTTGTTCTTCTCTTCGTGCATTAACTCGAGTACGTAGCTCGCTTACATGCATTCCCCGATTGACCTTGCGAGGATCAATGCTCGAACAATACGCCGTTTAATGACCGCCTTCTTCTTTTCGACCACTTAATACCACTTAACGACGATGATACTGGGCTTTTCATAACGCGATTATAAACGATTCCCTAATTTAAATGTCATTATGAAAAATGTATAATTTACGAATATAGATTGAAATGTATCTGAAATCGAACTTAATTCCAAAACTACCGCACGACTGTTTGACAACGATTTAGAAATCAATTCAACATCCAAATTCTGTAACCAATAATTTTCCCCTAGATAAGCTGGTTAATAATCCTTGAAGATGGTTCAGCGGTATTTAACTCGAGGATCTTAATTCGAACATCATAACATTCGAGTTTGGAATGTCGGCAATAAAGACTCGCACAATTTAAATGGTAATCCAACACCGCACCCACTTCGCAAAAACTGAAAATCTAAAGCGGTTGTGGAGTTGGGTCCTTGCGATCTGCAAAAAGCATTAACAAGAGAAAAGGAGAGGAACTTGGTCATCGAGCATTAAAGAAGGTCGGTAATTATCCCGCGTCGGTGTAAAAATAATAATTAGTTGCGGCGCCGTTGCGTTCATTAAAGCACTCCGGCCACATTCGGCGGTAATTAGCAGTGCTTTTGCTATGGCCATTCGAGAGCGAGAGCGAGCAAGAGATTTTTCGATTTAATCAATTAAATGCAAGAGAAAGAATGCACGAGGCGCAAAACGAGCGACTGCAATTCAATGTGTGTAACCAGCCGCTAAATAAGTTGTTCGACAAGCGGCTTTTTTTGCGGAGCCATGCGTGCTGGCCGGCACTTTGAAAGCCGTGCTTTGAGTTCGAATGACAGGGGGGAAGCGCCTTCACGTCCCGAGCACGAGTGGCGTGTCTTTTACGCAGCTGCGGTAATAACGCAAAGCTGCCGATTCACGCTTATCTCTGTTTGTCGCTTTGTGCAAATCCGATTCCGAAGGAAATATGCGTTTTACATTCCAAACTCAGAGATTAGCTAAACGCTTTTTGATCCAACCACTGGAATTTCAGATTGACTTCTTCCTTCTGTCGATAGGGACATTCTTTTTCTCTTTGCTCAGAAATTCTTGAACAACTTCAACAATGTTAATAGCCACACAGTAGAAACTATTGAAACTACGATTATCTTATCAAATATTGACTACAATTCCTATTTGTACAACTTCTTTTTCGGCAATTTTTCAACATCGTACACCACCAGGCAAAAGATTCAGAACGTGATATTATAATCCCCAATCCCTGCACAATGAAAATAATTGTGCAACACAATGTAGATCTAGATAAAACACCCTAGATTCAATTACCCATCTATCTTAACGCCACATCTTTTGCCGCGGTAATTTTAAACCCAACGCGTAACAAGATTGGAGTTAAACGCAGAAACTACGTTCACCGTCGTTCCTTCTAATTTTCGTTCAACCGAGCACTCGGGAAATTAAAACAACACCTTGTTGCAAAATCCCTCCTGTTTCTACAATTTCGACCGTTTAAAAGACATCATTTGGACTTTTGCGAATTTCGTAAAATCGTCCCGAAAGTAGTAATATAATATAAGCATTTGACTGACGCACCTGTTTAAATTGTTCCTCGAAGCTCCAGCTGGTTTGCTGCTGATGTGTGTTCGATGGTCCGTTGTTTTGTGAATTGTTGTTGTTGTTGTTGTTGTTGGAATTGTCGCGTACATCTAATCCATTGCGCGCGCTACCTTGAGAGGATTCACTCGAATGGGAACTAGCGGAAGAGATCATGGCATTACCAGGACCGCTGCCACCGCCCCCTCCCCCGACGCTTGCTGCGTTATTAGCGCCACCGCCACTCGATGGGGTGTGACTGTTTTGTGGATGATGTTGTAGTGGATGCATAAAAGCTTGTGGTGGAGTAAATGCGAAAGGTAAATTAAAGGAGGTGTTACCCATCGCCGCTTGGATAGCCTCTAATGCGTTTTTGTTAGATAATACTTCAGGGTTGAAACCTTCAGGCTGAAAAAAGACATTTAAATGATATTACTGAAATTCTACCAGAATAAAAAAAAAAAAATTGAATATCATTTGACGAGAGAAAACTGAAGTTGTTAAACTTACGTCCATTTTCATTTTAGCTAAAAGATGTTGTGGGTTCATGAAATTGTTAAGATGAGCCAATGGCGTCGTCGGTACATTATTAGGTACCATCGAACCATCGTGTGAATTATGAGTGTTACCCTGAAGAGGTTGTTGGGGTAGTTCCTCGCCACTTTCCTCGTCTTGTAAATCAGGATCGGACAAATCTTCATCCTGATGAGACTGAAAAGAGAAATTTTTAATGAAGCCGAAACTAGTAGCAAATTGCTAAGCAGAAAATACAAAAAACTACTTTTTGCCTAATATTTTAAACATAGTTTTTTTAATTTGCTGCTGATTATTTACAGCTGCTAGTTACAGCTCCGTAAAAAATAACTGTTATTAATATAAATCACGGTTTAGTAAATGAAATAAAATGATTTCAAGATTTAGGAATAATGTACCAAAATTTAAATTGCAATTCATTTGAATTGGCGTATAAAATTGGACGACTTTTGAAGACATCTAAAACTCTTAATTTCAGCGTAGTTTTTGCAGCTTATATTTTATCTTAATGTAACTTCGACAAGAATCATTCGATTTTCACGTGAAATCATGTTTTATTTTTAACAACTTATCAGGAACCTCGTATTATTTAAATAATAAGTCGCAATAATATCTGTCATATAAAAATGTTAAGCGTGTTTTGTATTATTTGAAATGACCAAGGTTGAAATGTAATGAATGATAAAACGCGAATCGACAGAACGCGCATTATATGTATTTAATCATGACCTTCGGCGCGTCAATTAAATTGTAAAATTCCTTATCTTGCGCTTTGTACCGTACAAACGAAATTACATCAAATATAAATAATTAAAATTTCATTATCACAACTCGTAATATACGATAACGGTCGTACGCTCGCTAGACCTTACGTAATCAAAAAAAAAGGAATAAAAAATGTTATTTGTTCAAACGGCAAGAAAAATAGATGTCTCATTTCTCGAACCTTTAGACTACTTTGTGTCGGCGTTTCGAAGCGCGTCTGACAATATTTGACCATTCCGAAAAAAAAAAAATCTATATAAATATCAAATCCATATTTCCAAATAACATTT
>JABFQA010001032.1:0-15479 GCA_022817065.1 Probaryconus sp. ZL-2020 | reverse complement strand
ATTTTTTATATAAAAAAAAAAAAAAAAAAAAATAATTACTACTTAATAACAGATGTATTTTTTTTAATTAAAAAATGTTTTGTAATAAAAAAATGATTCTCCTCAATAATTCTTACATCTCACAACATAATCACGTTTTTAATCTATTTCTATGAATGAAAGCGATTCATCAAAGAAATCGAAAGAGGTAAAAATTGATATTTTTGAGTTTCGTCTCTTTTTTTTTTTCAATGAAACTACTCCCACTACGTAATAATTTTTCGATACGTTACTTTATAAGCATGTAAAGCTTTCATTATAAGAGTTGAATTATAAAAATGAGAGTATGTTGTGCATTTGGCGAACATGTAATTTTTAGAAAAAAAGAAACATGGTTTGTCGGCATTGAAATAGAGTGCGTCCTTTACCTTCTCAAGAACAGAACGATCATAATGATAATGATCACGAGAAGAACAACCACAGCAACGATGGCACCGGCAATGATTCGAACTTGCATGTTATCGTCATCGCCTACGTAGTCTGCAATTATACGAAAGCCAGTATATGAGAACATTTTCACCACGGATCAACCTTGGCGAGGATTTTTCGTAACGTAATATCGTGCATTTTTATCATTAGCAATGAAATGTATTTATACGAATAGAGCTATGTATGTGGTGTAAAGAGCTTTACGAATATGTCTCTCTGTATGTGTGTATACACATTTATTAATGTTCTTCTTTGAACAAAGAAATAATGTAAAAAATTGCATTTGCATTGTATATATTATTTCATTTCATTAAAAATGTTTAAATAAATAAAAGGAATTTATTTTTTTTCTGCAAATTTGATTCATAGGTTTGGTTTGTCAGAATTTATGGAAAAATGTCTGTTAAATTTTTCTGCGTGTTAATATGATTGAGGTAGATTGGTTATCATGTGTTTCGAATGAAATAATAGAAACTTTATTTACCCAGGCCCATTGCATGAGGAGTCTTCTTAAAAACAACAGGAGTATATTCGCCCCAACCGCGCGTAGTTTTTGCACGAACTTGGATAGCGTAATCCGTCGAAGGCTTTAGGCCTTTAAAGGTCGCCGAAAGATCGGACGTTTGAATCACAGTCGCATTTGTGGCGTCGTCGAATCGAGGGTAACACCTCACTGAAATCATTTTTTCAAATCGTGTTACATTTTAAATGCCACAGAGACTCGTTTCAAGGATTTGGCTTTAAAAAAAAAAAAAAAAAAAACTTTCGAGGGTCCTACGAACTTTATTATAAAAGATAATTGAAAAAAAACAAAACAAAAGTTTATTAAAAAGTTGCAAACAAAAATGTCTTTAAATATGCAAATTAGGAACGCGAGCAAAAAAAAAAATCCAATTAAATCCGTTTCGTGTTCGAAGATAATTTTACTGCAAGAGAAATGTTCGGTTTAATTTGACGTAAAAAATTGAAATTGGATACAGTTGGTTTAAAAATGTTGATGAAATGCAATACCTTCGTATCGCTCGACGAGGTCACTGTCACCTCCGACGTCACCGATCGGTGCGTCCCAGCTGATGCTGAGCTCTGAACTTTTTACGCTGGTTATCCTGACATTGCTCACAAGACTCGGCACGCTGGCCTCGGTCGTGACCGTGATGTCCACGAACTCGGACCCACTGGCCAACGGAGATACGCCATTTTCGGCAAACACTTGGAAACGATACGTCGTTACCGCGTTCAATCCAGTGATCGTGATCTTCGTGTCGTTGAAGATCTCCTGAACAAAAATCATTTCATCCTCTTTTTCGTATAAAGATCAATTAAAAATGTAAAACCATAATAAGACTAACAAACAAAAAATTCCCTTTAATTAAAGAGAATCTTTATCATTGTATTCTGGAATTTCAGTAATCTATTGCGCTGAAAGATGCTTGGAAAAAATTTGCTATAACTTTGATGGTGAATTGTCATCATTTCATTGAGATTCCAGAGTACTGGGGTGAGAATGGCAAAAACTTACAGTGTTAGGAATGTACTTGACGCCCATACTGCAAGCGTCACAAACGACTCGGTAAGTCGTATCGTTTCTTCCGCCCAAAGCATGTGGAGTATTCCAGGATAATATTACCGTGGACTGATCCACGAAATTAACCGTTAAATTTTGGGGTGCCGAAGGTGGTTCTGCAACAGATACAACGTGACGCATTAAAGCAACAAGTCAAGCATCACGCATTAATCAACGGCAAGCCATTAATATAATTTTGAATAAATGACTAATGGCGTGCCATTAAGTGACACTTCCGTGACAAATCGAAAATCATTTATAAATGAAAAAGTAATATATCGCTTTTGAATAAAAATCATTAATAGAATTTATTAGAATGATTTGTTTCTCGTCTCTTTTTTCTGATTAGCTCATTTATTTGGATGCAGGACAAAAAGAGAAAAATGCCTATAAAAAGGGAATCTGCTATTTTAATTGTGAATTAATTCAGCAAAGTCCCCGGGTTTTAACTGTAAATTCTGAATGGCATTAATTTACGTTGAGTATCTAGGAAGTCATTTTTCCAAGTCAGAAGAAGAAGAGGAACGAAGATGTAAGAAGTGGAAAAAGACGCGACGGGAATAAGTAATACTTGTGTCACAGGAGGAGCGAAAAAGAAATGAGACTTTGAATAAACAAATGCGATATATATTTCTGTTTATAAAAATCATCCGTCATATTAAGTCGTATCATCAAAACGGAGTTATATTAATTTTTTGTACTTATTGCTTTTTCAATTTGACAATACACATGTAGTCATTGTGTTTCACATGGCTATGTGTGTTAATTTTAATAGAACCCGTTTGTTTGTATGCGTGTGCATATGAAAATGTACACTTACGAGTGCAAGGCATTTCCCTGGGGTCTTTCGGTGCCCTGTAATAACCAGTGTCGCATCTGCACTCAGTAAAAGCATGTCCCGGTGCTTTGCTGTGCGCTGGACAGGGTTGACAGCTTTGTGAGCCGGCCTCGTGTTTGTATTTACCAATTGGACATTCATTACACTGCTGCTTTTCTTTGTCGGCCTGATAACAGAAAATGTACAACATTATTATGCCAGATCGAACTTCATAATTTGCTGTTTGTTCCTTGCATTTGCATTTTCAAGTTATTTATAATATGTATCTTGGTCTAATTTCAATCACGATTGAGTTCTCCAATTACTCGAAATAACAAACAGGAAATGCATTTCGCGAAAGTTCACGAAAAGTTCATTATTGCACTATTTTGTCTGCGAATTTATTTTCAACTGAAATTCGTAATCAGTGATAATACACTTTGCACAAACCGCTATACGTTTTGTCAATTTTGCAGTTTTTTTTTCAGATTTGATTTTTCAGTTTATACTTTATTTTTTTTTTTTTTATTTCGATGTCTCATGTTCACTGATTTCGCATTACAGTGTTAATTAAATCTCTTTTATGAATGTTAACTTTTGCGAAATTATTTTCAACGTAAAAGGTTCGGAAATTTCAAATAGCACATTGAAATCGAATCGCCGGGAAATGTTTAATCCAAATTCTCTCGAAAAAAGATTTGAATTAGTTTTTGAAACAAGAGCGACTACATTATGTATCTGCCATACATTTCCCGGTGAATCGACATTTGATGAATGACTCTTCGTGTGCCCGATAAAATTTCTAATTGACGATACACCACTGTGCAACTTTCACACTTTCAACAAACGGCTAAAAGCGTCATAATTCGTAATTTTCAAAATTTATCGAATATTTATCAAAATCAAAAATAAGAAAAAGATTAGGGCTGTCCTCTTAACGATAGTAATGAGGGGTTAAAAATCATTTCCAAATTTTAACTCGAATGATAATCGTTCCCTTTAGTATAATTGTCTATTCGATTATTAATAATTGTGGTATTACCTGATAGCCGGGTTTACAGTGGCAACCGCCGGAAGGCAAGTACCATTTGCCGTCTCCTTTGCAGAGGAAGGTCGGCTTTGAGTCTTGACCCTGCTCGATCTTGACCGCGTTGGCCACGCAGGTGCCGAACGCCTGTTCGATCAAGGTCACTTCGCGGCCAGTAGGCGTCGCGGGGAAACGCGCAAAGTTCACCGATACTTCAGGACAACTGATATAGTACACCCGAATGGCGAGGATCGAGATGCACGCGCCTTGGTCCCTGAACGCGAAGTACACTCCTTTCTTTGTCACCGGGATCGATTTTACCTCGGTGTTTATGATCACCTCCGAGTTCGTGTTCGTGTTAAATCTGCCCTCACCCGCTGCGATGCGACCTGAAAAATGATACGTCATTTTTTTTTTTCTTTTTTTTTTTCTCTTTCAATTACGCAATTCCAATGTCAACTTACATTTAAATTGCACCTCATTTTTTTACATTGTTATCTTGCATTGTTATCATTTGGAATTTGTTATTTAAAGTTACATTAACGAAATTTGCACTTGCAGAAATTAATCGACTGTTACTTACTTAAACGATCGAGTAAACTGGATTTTAATTAACAGATACTTAATATTGTAATTGAATAAGTAAACAAGATATTACGGTTTCCTTCGGAATACATTTAATGGATAGTATGATTCTTTATGCATTACAAAAAAGTAGAGAGAAGGTACGTTATAAAAATTAATTAAACCCTGCACGACATAGGGAAATGTCAATTCAATTAAATCATGTCACAAATGAAACGTCGAGTGCAATCTACATATTGGTGTAATTATTGATAACATTAACGCATGGCATTAACATATCATAAACATTCAAATTATTATTTGCATTTCAATTACAACAAATTATTCGATCTGCATTCGTGAATGCAATTTACTGTTCTGGTTTGTTTGCAGTTTCAAATAACCGTTTGGTACAATTTTTCTATTGCAAATGTTCTGACAAAAGGATTGAAAATTCATATACAATTAAAAATTAATTGTATGATTCTAAAAAATCTGCATTACAAAAGTATCATGACTTAATGGATGGTTTGAGATTTAATTTAGGAGGGACTTTTGTAATGAGAAATCTCCATCGCGAAGATTGGTTAAGCAAAGCGTCCTGGCTGCAGGCTGCTTTGGAATGTCTTCTAGACATTATTAGACGTTTTGGAATAAGTGGAATTAAGGCAAGGGAATGAGCGGTGTGAATCATACCAATTTGTTTGTAACTGTCGGGTTCCCATGGCGGTGGCTCTTTGGTAGCCGCGTCGAATTCATAGTAGAGCAGACTGAAGGTTTCTCTGCAGCTGTAGGCGGTGCCAGGGAACAGCGAACAGTCCCGAGTCGTGAACTTGATTTCAATGTATATCCTATTCGCCGGACCTCTCTCGATGAACGGCGTCCACAGCCAATTGTTAACGTTCTGGTAAGCGACATCGCATACCACGTAGCTCCTCCAATTAATACCCTTATCGAAATTCGTAAACGATTCTTCGACCCACTGAAATCACAAGTTTTCAATAGAAAAATCATTAGTCACGATGGATTTATTTTAACATTTAAATTTATTGATATCAAGTCTTGGCGAGCTATGTCTATTTACATTTTTCTGAAAATTTGTCAGCAGGTATGCAAGGAATATTGTATTAAATGATTCAGATTGTATTTCGAACGTAGAATTCCTCTTTAACAGAAATTCAGATATTGTATTTCTGGAGAGTTTGAAATAATATTAATGAATACTTTGAAAATACGAATTAAGGTTTAATAATCTAAATTTATAGATTGCAAAATTTTCTGAACTGCTGAACGTTGAAATTAATTATTTAATTCATTAATTATATCTTAATGTTTGCATCTGTTAGATAGTTGGTATTGCAATTTCATGTTACTCAATTAGTATACCTGTTTTGCTTGCTTAATTACAATTGAATAGCAACTCAATTAGTAAATTATATATATAGAGATGTATATAAAAGTTAGCTCTATTTTCAAACGTTTAAATTTTCTAGGAAAAAGTAATTTCTTTTTTTATTTTGAAAATCGCTGAAATAGTAAATTTGATGAAATGGTTAAAATAATGCACGATCATGCGAAATAATGAAACAATTTGTGCCGCGGCAAGTTTGATGGGGTAAAATAATTTAGTGATGAATATTGAGCGCACGTTCCTCGTGTAACAGACTACACGTCACTCATTGATTAGGAAAATCGACATCAATCTACGACGCGATAAACGCGTTAACGTAATTTATCGTCGCATTGACGCGTTTACGATTTCCGAATACGTGATTGAGTCAAATATCGCAAATCTACACCGGTTATGATTACATATGTATTAAGGGAAAACGGTAATAAAGCACGGTTTATTTTAGCGCCTCGCGGGCGTATCGCGAGGGAAACACGAATTACGACCTTTGAACTTTATCGCCGGAAAAATTTCATTGGCCGGTGGTAAAATTTTTTTTTTTACGACTCACACCTCTCGTCGCCGCCGCGGAAAAGAAATTACCCAAAGCCTTTTTTTTTTGAGTTTGCCAATCATACATACATTTTTAACCGTTGTAATTTACTCGCAATGCACGCCGTAAAAAATTTATTAGCGCCAATGAAAAAGGTTCCATTTTTTTCCCTCTCCCTCGTTGGATCTCGACGTATTTTTTTCTTTTCTTTTTTTTTGTACTTTCCTTTATAACGCGTGATTTAATAGCCATAATGAAAAATCCAGTTCCATTTCAAAATAATAATGCTTTGGCTCTTTGTCTTTTTGATTAGCAATCACGTTTGGTCAAATATACCCCATGTTATTTTCACCTTTTAACATTTTTATCCCTGATAATTGCTCTTTCATTATTGTCCGTTCATTTCAATGGTTTTTGAAATTAAAACTGATTGATTTAAAACGGTTTTTTTTTTTATCATCCTTTTGGTAAAAACAAACCCAAAAATTTATTCAATTAGAATGGATTAAAAATTTGTATTATTTTTGATGAAGTTGATTTCAGATCGATTATTTTATTATAAAAGTTATCCAATTAAACGAAAAGTTGTAAAAGGTGTAGGCGAAGGAGCAATATTGTGTAAATTTTTTACTGGTGTTTGCTTGCTTTTTTGCCCCTTCGAATTTAGTAATGCCAGCAATTGATGTTTTTCTCAGTGTACATAATAAAACCCTGTAATTGCCATAGCTGTTTTATAAACATAAAAGTGTTTCGAAATAAAAACTAATCTCACCGTTGTAAATATATTTATTATTGAATCTGTTAATTTAACGTCAAATCAATAATAATATCGTCATCCTTGTGACATTTATTCTACCAGCATTTTATTAACTCAATAAAAAATCAATGCGTTATTTTTATGATTATTTTTCTTTGAATGTCGAGAATTAAGAAAAAAAAAAAGAAAAAGAACATTTCTTATCTTGATCCAGATCCAAAATCACAGTGTTCGAGTGCAAAAGGGAATATTTGTTCTTCACATAAATCTCAATAAGTGTCGTATTACTAAATGAATATTATCAAGTATTCTTATGCCCCGAAAGTCTCATAAATTGAAACATAATTCTGACTGACAGAAAATTAATTTCGATATATACAATGAACAGTGTATGGTAACGTCATTATCCCAAATATAAACGTAGAAACGAAGAAGAAAATGAGGAGTGGAAATCCGAAAAGCTAATAACCACTTCAATAATCCCCCTCGTCTAGTACTACTACGATGAAAATTCAACCCTCAATTGTGAGAATGGCTACGAAATTTCTCTGGCGAACAATCGCAATAACAATAACGACGAGTCTGGTGAGAATAATCGATCGCTTTGCGATTCGTCTCGATGTATATTAAGAGAGCGAGAGAGAGAGAGAGAGAGAGGGTCCTTTTGCCCCCACTCGGTACCCAATATTTTGGCGCTCCCCTATTGCAGATTTCATCTCGTCCCTTCTTTCCTTCCCCATTCCTTTCGCAAATCGAAATAGCAATTGCGATTGCTCGCTATATTAATCGTTGCCCGGGCGAAATCGTTATCTTTATTTCATCTTTCGGTCTCGCTTTGTTTCGTCTCTCCTTGTCCTTATCTTTGGTTTCGGAAAGGATTGGAATAGACGACGCGTCATTTGACTTGACTCGACTATCCTTCTACCCTTTCGAAATCCGAGGAGAAGTTGCAACGTCGCTTCGTTCGACTTTTGACGAAGGGAACGACGACGAATCATCGAAGCGTTAACGATATTATAACGATATTACTCCAGGGTAATGCGATCGCGAACGTTTCGCCTTTGATCGTTCGATCGCACGAGATTAGATCTCGACGAAAATTATTAAATTCGCTTTTAATTAGCGTCGCGAGTCTTTTAAGGCCGCTGCTTCGTGATTTATGGCCAAAACAACCAGATCGTGAGAAATTTATTAAGCCTCGTGGCGATTTACTCTTCTTGTTAATCAACCGTCATTCCCTCAATTCTTCGGCAATATTGCAACAAACCCTTTGTGGAAATGAACATTTCTGGCGGCCATTATTTTGGACCATACTGATAGAAAAAAAAAAAAATGTGTGTTGAGAATCATAATTTATAGTTGAGCAAATTGTTGAATAACGCAAAATAAATTAACTAAAATACAGTTAGATTAACTACAATATAGTTGAGCCAACTATAAAATTTAGTTGTCCGTATTTAACTATTTAATACGGCTGATTCCACTAAATTCTAGTTGAATAAACTACGATTTTTCTCAGTGCATTATTTTGTATTTTTTTTTGTTTTTCGTACACGATCATTGCCGTAACGTGACAATTAATTTTTCTCGTTACAACTCCGTGGGAAGGAAAAAAAAAAAAGAAAAATTTCATTTTCCAAGAGGACGGTCGCATCAAATTGGTTTTCTTATTTTAAGCGTTAAAAACACAAGGCGTCATAACATAAGATTACTCCGAAGCCCAATAACTGTTTGGCGAACAAAAACCAACCAACGTCGAGTCGTCTGCGCCGAAACTTTTTCCAACTTAATATCGTTCGCGTCGCTCTCTCGGGATTAGCCCATAATACGTGCCTTTTCTAAATAGAGTTCTTTCATAAAATAAAGACGTATATTTATTATATCGCAACGTGGCGTTAAAGCGAGAGCCGAGTGTCGCGCGCACTCGGCCAGACATGGTAAAAAAAAAAAAAAACAGATTGTAAATCACTCGTAGCACCCTCATAAAGCGCCACGCCGCCCTTGGTCCCAAGGGAGAAGGTCGGGCCCCGTTGATGATGATAAAAAAGACAAAAAAAAAGACATTTTATTCACGCTCGATACGTGTTAACTTTTAACACGTTATATCTACAGACATCTGATCGTCTGCTTGATGAATACGATAAGAACTAATGGATAGATAAGATATTCAATCCAAAATTCCTACCGAAAGTGATCACGTTTAAAAGGATTCGCTACTATCTGAAAAATTTCAAATTTCCAGATTCGCGTCAAAAGTTTAATTTTTAAAAAATTTTGAAAAATATGCAATCCCTTGTAGAAATAATTTGTCTGATAAAGTCTGAAAAAGTCTGAAAAAGTCTGAAAAGTAAGTCTGAAAAAGTAAGTCTTAATCACGAGGGCTGAAAAACGAGCGGGAATGCAGAATTCTTTTAAGATGATTATTTATCTCTGACATTAAAATGCATTCAAAAAGAAACGTAGGAAGATTTTGTATTTTCCACTTATTCATCACGCGTGATAATATTTTACAAATGAAAATAGAAAAAGAAAAAGAAAAAAAAAAAAAACTTTATCTTAATAATTTCCGTTAACTGAGTATTTCAATAGCATGATGGCGCATTGAAAGAACCCCTTATCAAAAGTAACAGGAGTTTTAACAGATTCGTCCGTGACAAATGATCAGTTTTGAAATAAAAGTCGACATTAACGCTTGAAAATTGGCCAATTTATCAAAGAATATTGTTAAATTGGCAATCTTCGTGTGATAAACGATGTCCCCGGCGCCATTTTGGAGTAGGCGAAAGACAACGGCGGAGGGCAGAGAGAAACAGAGAGAACGATAGAGATGGATAGAGAGTATCGCTTATCGCAACTATGAGCATTGTTCGAGGTGTACATTCGACGCGGCGTGGCTCGGCGTTTCCGTTATCTCCCAGAGCGTGGGTCGTAATCGGGCGTATACGGACGTAAACAACGTTTCGCACATAATAGGAAGGGGATGTTCGTAAACGAAAATACAAAATGCGATTTTTCGAGGAACACTTTTGAATGGGCTATCGCGACCCGTCATCTGTATTGGATGATGGAAAACGAGGGAGAGACAGACCTTTTCCAAAACCAGAAGATAACAAACAAACAGACTTCTTTAAGATACCCCAAATAATAAGCTACAGTGACAAGGAGGGCAGACAACAATTCCTATTAAAACTTTTGATGGTCATTTTGCCTAAAAGTACTTACTTTATTTAGGCCGTTTTAGGGATACGAAAATAACCCCCCGAAAAATACTTCCTCGTAAATGGCTACAGGTAATCTCGTTCGATGTTTAATGTTTTTGAAGAAGATGAGGAACAAGTTTTTCTTTTGGGGGAACCTTTTTTTTTCGAGACGGTTGTTGGCTCATTTTATTCATTAACCGGCGCTGGAAAATTGGGGTTACCACGAATGGGCCATTAATTTTCATAATCTCCATCTCCATCGGACGAAGTTATGTATTTATTTTATTTCCTATGGAATGAAAATTTCAGGAAATTAGGTCATTTCTTTGTATCAGTAGTAATGTATCTTTCTTCTAAAATGTTGCCTTTCCATTGGGGTCATTTCCTACCCCCCGCCCCCAGCCTCTTCCTCTTTTCTCCTCCGTAAAATACACAGAATAAAATCTCCTTTGGCCTTATAAAAGATTTTATAGACAATCTCGATCGGAGATAGTGCTTGATTATAGAAACGACGGCAATTTGTTAAGTTGCCTTGTTGTTTATTTGATTTTACAATAAGTTTGTTTGTTGCAATATTGGATTTAATTGCGTTTTCCCTCGAAGGTCTGAAAATGGGGCATTAATTATTCGTCCGAAGCGTCCGTTTGATGGAGCGTGAAATAAAAAATGCTGATCTCGCGTAACGAGAAAAAGAGAGCTAACGGGAAAAGGAAAAAAAGAAAGAGAGAAAGAAAAAAAAAAAGGAAAAATGCGAAACGATGGCATTCGGACCGACCCTAAGCCGGGCGTCCGGGGCCTGCTGTATCGCGTCGCGTAATTGACTATATAATGGATTCCTGCGCGTGCAATATGTCAAGCTGACGTCTCCGGACTGGTTGTCTTTTTCGAAGGGTGACTCTCACCCTCGCCCTCTTGCTCGCCCCAGCCACGCCGTCGATATTAAAACGCGCCCCAGCGTTCGCGCCTCGAATTCGCGATCATTTTCTACAAAGAGAACCTAATCCAATCGAACCCATTGTATGCGACGAGTCAAATTTATTCGCGGTTAATTTGAGCATTTAGCGAGGGATTCATCTCCCCAGCGCTTTCTGCTCAATGCGACAAGAACAGGACAGGCAGCCTTAGAACATTTTTTTTTTTCCTTTTCATTTCTTCAATTGCTTTCTGTTTGGCTTATCTTTCTTTGTTGATGTTTTTTAGATTTTCTTCTATTCCATTTTCATGATAGACGGTGGCTTATTTTTTTTTTTTTTAAAGATAACGTACACTCAATTTTAATTAAAAGAATTCCGTTTGATCAAAGGAATGTAATTGCAAAATTCGTAATGCAATTTTGATTTACCAAGATACATGAAAAATATGCTCACATCGGAATATTGCGAAATTATGCAAAATTGGCAGAGTTGAATTTCAATCGATACATAATTTCGTCAATCTTCAATACTTGTAATAAAATAATTCATTGTTCCATTATCTATTGTATGATCTAAAATTAGATTATGAATAATTTTGTTCATTATGAAACCTCAATAATTGTAATGTATTTGTGATGACAAAAATGTTCAACTTATTGACATTATCAAATTACTATTGCATTTACTTTATCAGGTATGATAATAAATATGTTAATATTTAATTTTTTCAACAAAAATAAAAATGTACGATAGAATGATTAGTAATTTAAGAGATTGTAACAACGTCTGAAAGGGATGATCTTATGGATGAATTTTTGATTGAACAATTTCCAGCGAACCTATACGCATCTTTAAAAAGGCTTTACTCATCTTCACCCCATGTAATGTATTTTTTATGCTCCTCAAAATATGGATAGAATTTTTTATGAAAATATCCCATCAAAGATTTACATAATGGTTTTAAAAGGTAGTTCAAAAAAATGTATGTGTCTCCTCCTCATTCCTGAACTTCCTTCAGTTGTCAACACTGATAAGTTAATTAGAACTCACGTGTATGTTAAATAAATAAACTAACGCATTAATACGTGAAGAGAGAACTCATGAGCACTTTATGGGAATCGTATGGGTACGTATAGAAAGTTTATGAGAACGTTATGGCAATGTCAAAGAGATTTTTTTTTGATGCAGAAGCTTCAGATAATAGGGGTAAAAAGTTGTAATAATGTAGCTTTGTGACTTTGCTCGCGCGCTCAATAAAACTCCCTTTCTAATGTAATTATAGTCTTAATTAAAATTGAATTGCAGGATAATTGCGAGGTACTTCTGTAACGGGTATACTACCGTTACGAGATTTTTCCTTTTTCCACCCAAGTAAAAGAGTAACGAAAATAATGAATATCGCGCGCGCATCTTCGAGAGCCGCGGTTCATTTTCCGTCCTCGCTTTTGATTTCCGTTGGTATGATTAAAGACGCTTTTAAAAGCGATGCGTAATGTAAGGACAAAAGCTGCAATCGTACGTAAGAGGCGACGCACAAAGAACGTACCAACGCAAAGAAGCTACGTAAAACGAATATTCGTAACGTATACTTAATGTTCCCGGATCGTTGCTTTCGCCTTTCGATAGATTTAGCCGTTTTTCTTTCCTTTTTTTATTTTTCAGCAAAGAGTTAATGGGGGTCTTAATGAAGAGACTCGGCATTTTAATTCGTTTGAACAGATTCAAGGGACTTTTTTTTTTTTTTTTTTTTTTATGAATTTCGATGAAATTTCCTTTCAGATCATGTTGTGAAAATATCGTCGGGAAATAAATTCCTCCGACCTCTTTTTTTCCCATTGCGTCCCATTGCGAATATATTTTGCGTCTTGTATGAAAAAAATTGGACTATACGACGTTTAAATAGAAATTTTATGTTTAATGTATTCATGGGGAAAAAATAGTCTGAATTAAGTTTGGTTAAATTCTGAAAAGGATCTGGGTAAGTTTTGGGCAATAGTTTGAAAGGTCTGGTAAATCATATTTTTTCATCCACTATCTATTTTTTCAATTTTAATAAATGTCGTGAAATTTCCAAGTATTATTTTCTACAATAATTTCGTTTTTCTGTTCACTGTTGTTTTTCCCTTTTCTTCTTCGTTTTCCCTCTCTATATATGTTTGTGTTGGGGGGGAAAACTATTTCCTACATCGACGCGTTAGAGCGACACTACTAAATTGAAGTTAAATTTGAAACAGCGTTGTGCACAACAACGTGCACAACGTTTCGTCGAATGAGAAAAAATGTCAACCTCGTAACGTTTCTCCAAAGTTAACGTAGCGTTTGGAACGTATATTATTTAAGTAAAAAATTCGAGCCACTTCTTTAATTAAAAAAAAGAAAATTAAAAATAAACCGTACAATATTAAAAAAAAAAAAAACTATACAATTTCTCTGTCAATTCCAAAAGTTCTAATACCCTTTCGTCTTAGGACTCTTTAACATTTTATTATCCACGCAAAGAATTAAATTTCCCTTAACATTAATATTTAAGGGAACATTATTTAAACCATATTAATCATGAATCTGAAACTAGCAGCGAATAGTTCAGCAGCAAATACGAAAAGCTATTTTTTTTAGTACTAAATACTAGTGACACTTTTTCTCATTTGCAATGTTTTACACTGAGATAAAAGTGATTTGAATAATTACTATTTTCCATATAAGAAATAAGAAATGTTGATATTAATAATAGTAAAATTTAATATGTTTATACTATTTTCAGATATTTCACAAATCAAATTTTACTATTATTAACATCAAAATTTCTCATTTTCCTGATACATCCCCAAAGTGACATGGAAAATAGTAATTTTTCATATAATTTTTTCCTCAGTGTAAACATAGTTTTTTTTTTTTTTTTAATTTGCTGCTGGCTATTTGCCGCTAGTTTCAGTTCCATATATTAATCCATAAAAATCATGTCTGGTCACATAAAACCTCGATCCCCCGACCGAGTGTAGGACGAGCAGAGCGCATCCAAAAAAGGACCGCCCAACATAAAGGATGATATGAATAATTAATAAACTCTGAAATGAAGAAACAAAAGTGAAAAGTTAAAACAATGAGGAGAGAAAGAGAAAGGGCACGGCGAGCAGATGTACGTGTGCACGTACATAAATCCACTTCAACGTTGCAGCAACGCGTCGCAAAAATGAGAAAAAGAAGCTCGCGACGAATGGGAGGAGGGCGACGAGGGAACGCGGGGCGGTTTGGACATAATGTAATAACGCGGTGCGAAAAGACGGAGAAACATCTCGACGTTTCTTTTCAACGGCGGAGGAGGGAAGAGCGAAACGAAACGAGAAGAAGCAATCAAGGGAAGAGAGAGGAAAGAGGACAGAGCGGAGGGTAAAGAGGAGAGGAGAGGGGGAGAGGGAGAGGGAGGGGAAAAAAGGGGGGGGCAAAGAAAAAGAGGAAGGTGGCAGCAAAGAAAATTGAGTTTCCCGAGCGTTGCGGACGTGGCGAAGACAGAGAGAACCAGGGCAAGAGCGAGAGGGTGAGCGACAGACTGCGAGGGCGAGGGGGGCGGGAGGGAGCGCACGCTCGACGTGGCCGCAGTAATGAAACCGTGTTTATGATAATCGGACAACGAAACAATATACCTAACGACCAATGTCGAGTTAATGTCCGCACCGGCGCGTGCATATAAGCGACACCACACGGGGGAGGGTTGAGCGTACCTTGCGCGAAAATCCACGCTTCACGCGTGAAAGTACGACCTGTTACGTCGCGTATTATCAGTTAGGAGTGGATGCTTTATGTTCATGCAATATTATATTAAACGTATTGTTGTTTATGTCACATTAAGCACTCCAAGTCATCTGGATAGTGAATTCAGAATCAGTGAATTATTGAATTATTGAGGATTTGTTCGTGGCTCACTTTGTGTGGCATGAACTGGTGCCATTGAGACATCGATAAAGTAATCGGCGTTTAAGGACCTTATCGAGAGAAAAAGGCGATGCAAAATATTGAGTAATAAATCTCTCTGTGATTCCAGTGGAATTAAGAGGCGTTTGGGACTCGAAAGCGCCACAAAATCAAAATATTAGGAATAACATTAAAAATAATACAAAATGGTAATAAAGGAAAACGTAATGCCAAACTACAATTTTTTGCAACTTTTTGAATCAGATTTCAAGTTCGTCAAAAGTTTCTGAGTTGCTAACTTTTGGAAATACGATTT
>JABFQA010001031.1:0-15479 GCA_022817065.1 Probaryconus sp. ZL-2020 | reverse complement strand
AAATAAAAGTGGTTACTAATGTTATTTAAACAATAAGCAAATGATGATTCGATTTAAGCAAATACAAAAGAAATATTGTATTTTCTATTTGTTTAATACAAATCATCATTTGCTTATTGTTTAAATAACATTAGTAACCACTTTTATTTCAAATCGTTTAAGTTGTATTACATAAAGTTATTTAAATAATAAGCATACGATGACTCATAGTAAGCAAATATGTTAGAAAATTACTTTTTAATTTGCTTACTGTGAATCATCGCTTATTATTTCAATAAGCCTATGTAATTCAAGTTAGCAAATAATAAGCAAAAACTCTCTTTAATTATTTTAATAATTAATCGTCATTTGCTTATTGTTCAAATAAAATATGTAAATTGAGTTACATTAATTTATTTAAACAATAAGCAAATGACGATAAATTATTAAGATAATTAAAGAGAGTATTAATTTATTTGCTAACCATTTCACATTGGTACAAATGCTTATTTTAATGGACATATGTTCTACCTTAATCTGCTATCTTGGTGTGCATTGTAGAATGTAGTTAAGCTAGCAGACTGAGATAGAGCAAACTCGTTCAAATTTGACGTTTGTAACAAATTTAAATAGTAAGTGAATAAGTAAATACTTTATCAAAAAACACCAATTAATTTTGTAACATTGAATCGATTGTTTTTTGATAAAGTATTTACTTATTCACTTGCCATTTAAATTTGTTACAAACGTCACATTTGAACGAGTTTGCTCTATCTCAGTCTGCTAGCTTGAACTACATTCTGCAATGCACACCAAGAGAGCAGATTAAGATGATTTGTCAGTCGTGTTAGAAGTTCGTGCTACCTCTCGCTCACTCCTATTGAGAGGAAAAAAGAGGTAGCGTGAACTTCTAACATGCGTGACGAATCACCTTAAGGTAGAACATACGCCAATTAAAATAGGCATTTGTACCAATTTGAAATGGTTACCAATTTGAAAATTAAACATTACTTTAGCTTAAGAGGATTTGCCACTCGAAAGCGCCACAAAATCAAAATATTAGGAATAACATTAAAAGTAATACAAAATGGTAAAAAAAGGAAAACGTAGTGCCAAACTACAATTTTTTTTGCAATTTTTTGAATTAGGTTTCAAATTCGTCAAAAGTTTCTGGTTGTTAACTTTTGGAACTAGGATTTTGGAAATTATTAAGGTCAGAAAATTGTAGTTCCAAAAGTTAGGCAACTCAGAAACTTTTGACGAACTTGAAATCTAATTAAAAAAATTGCAAAAAAAATGTATTTTGGCACTACGTTTTCCTTTTTTTACCATTTTGTATTATTTTTAATGTATTCCAAATATTTTGATTTTGTGGCGTTTTCGAGTCCCAAACGCTCTTAAGGCGTATTTATAACAAACTGTAGTTATAGTAACTTGTGTCGATTCATATCTTATGCACGATCGTAGAGATGTCGCTAAATACTGTATTGCAGTATTTAGCAATTATAACAACTATAGCACTATAACAACAGTTTGTTATAAATACGCCATAAGTTAAAGTAATTATTAATTAATAATTTTTTCGGCGTAACATTCGTTCGGCGTTATGTACATTCGGCGCTAAGTACTTTCGGCGCTATGTTCGTTCGGCGCTAAGTATTTTCGGCGCTTTCTACATTCGGCGCTACATACATTTGGCGCTGTCTACATTCGGCGAAACATACCCATCCCATACAAATCCGAATTTTAATTTTATTGATATAATGCAATAACCATCCTCTTCGATGTTTAGCTCCATAGGAGCTAATGTTAATTAATGCTTTTTTAAATTAACACTTTAACGGCCAAACGCCTCGAATCGTCACTTGAAAAAAGATAGCATGAGTTGTCAATGTATCAGATGAAAAGAGACAAAATTTTTTGTGATCGTTAAAGTGTTAAGTATCTTGGCTTACGGGTGGTCAATCTTTCTGAAATTTATCTCATTTATGTAGAGTAGTTTTTATTTTCACTGAGTGAAATTTCAAAAAAATCTGACTATTTTGATTTAACCGTACACATTAAGAGAGTCTGATGTATATTAATCTGTTATTTTGAATATGATGGTTAAACTGGCAGAAAATTCGCTTAACACCGAATAATTTTAATATTTCAATATTTTTTAATTTTTAATTTTAATATTCCTGAAACGTGGGGTAACTCGGAATATTATCGTAAATTCAGGGATACCAATTTATTTTAAAAAAAATTGATTAAGTACTGTTTCCAGTAATTTCTTCATTTTGGTATTTTTAAAAATAACTGAAATTTAAAATTAAAGTATTTTTTATATTCTTGAAACGTGCGGAGATTCAGTATACTATTCAGAACTCAGGGAAACAAAACGAATTTGAAAATTTTCATTTTCGACTGTTTCCATTACATTTCTATTTTTCGATTTTTTTCCAAAGGGATACTATTTAGAATTCAGGGAAACCAAACGATTTTAAAAGTATTCATTTTTTGATAGTTTCCAGAACATTTCTATTTTTCGATTTGTTTCCAAAGTTTTCAAATTTTGAAATAATGACAATATTCAAATTCCTGTCACATAAAGAGACTTGTAATACTATTTAGAATTCAGGGAATTTAAACGATTTTAAAACTATTTGTTATCGACTGTTTCCAAAACATTTCTATTTTTCGATTTTTTTCTATAGTTTCCTAATTTTGAAATAATGAAAATTCTCAAATTCCCGCAACTTGCGAAGATTCAGAATACTGTTTAGAATTCATGGAAACCAAACGATTTTGAAAATGTTCATTGTCGACTGTTTCCAGAACATTTCTATTTTTCGATTATTTTCTAAAGTTTTTCAATTTTGAAATAATGAAAATTTTCAAATTCCCGCAACTTGCGAAGATTCAGAATACTGTTTAAAATTAATGGAAACCAAACGATTTTGAAAATATTCATTATCGACTGTTTGCAGAACATTTCTATTTTTCAATTTTTTTCAAAGTTTCCAAATTTTGAAAATTTTAATATATCTCATTAATTATTATATACTTTCCATATACATAATTTGGATTTTTAATATACTTTTTAGTATTTGCATGTACAATGCAGAATGTATTGCCAAATGAACAATACGACATGTTTGTCGTATTTGTTGAGTGTGGTCAGTCGGCGGTACGTGCAGAAAGGGAATATGCTGCGAGATTCCCACAGAGGTTTCACCCTTCACGGAAGGTTTATGAAAGAATGGCGACGAACCTTCGTGAATCTTCTTCCTTTTATTCGAAGCGCCAGAATGTTGGCAGGCCATCTGCTCGAACTGCTGATTTTGAGGAAGAGGTTTACTCTTAATTTAACTAATTAAATTCTTCATTCTTTTAAATTTTTCTACATCTTTTTCAAATCTGTCAATTACGCTTTTATTTTTGTTAGAATTATGGCAGGACGATTTGATAAACAAATACAATTTCGAATAAATTTTAACTTTTCATATATTTGAATTGAACAATACTTGTACAGTCTACACTGAACCCGACAAAAGTTTTAACGGAACTGAAGTTGCGTCAGAAACCATAAGGAAACAAAAAGATTATGCGCATAGCGCCATCTGGTATACAAATAAAAAGAATAATTTAAATGTTTTGATTGTCTTTTGAAAATGAAATTAAATAAATGAGATGGGCGCTGATTGCATTTCTAATAATTTTAATTTTTTCATTCATCAGTTTTCTTAAAATATAAAGAAATTAAGTGAATACTTAAAAAACAAAAAATTAAAATTGCTTTGTAAATTATTCGGTAAGATATACAATTATCTCCTAGAGCCAAAAAACAAAAAGATTTAATATCACATAAGGGAAAATCTCAAAAAAAAGAACTTAAAAAAATATAAACTTACAAAATTTTTGATCGCCCGTATAATATAATAATAATAATGTGGGGTCTGCGAGGTAAATACAACGGGACTTGGGCATAAAGCCCTGTGTCCCACCCCTCCGACCCCTTTAAGTACCATGGAACCCCTCGACGGATCTGTGGATCACAAATCATCAAGGTCTACTGATATGGCCCCCGCACTGCCATCAAGTACCCTTTAACTTATGGGAAACTAGGCTCCGGTAGCACCGCGCTTCCCAGCTTCACCGACATTTTTAGCGTCCACGTTTTGAGTACGTCTGTTCTCAGGGTAACCGTCCTGCAGACGTTCAGTCTGATGTCGCCGAAGGCTTAACAAGTGCAGAATACATGTAGTATCTCTTCCTTGTCCGTCTCACACCATCTACACCGAGGTGATACCACCTGCCCCAACACGAACATGTGGTACCGCAGGTTGGTGTATCCCGTAATAATTTGAGAGATCAGTCGAGCCTTGTTCCTTTTCAGCCCTAGGAATTTCCCATTCCAATCAGGCCGCAGCAACCCACCCATACTAACCTTCGACTGCCTGCCTTTGTTGTGTTGGTTCCACTTTGCCTGGTATTCCCCAACCATCCACTTATCCACGATTTTCATTATTACCGTTTTGGTTAGTCCCACTAATGGGTCCCCCAGCTAACCAATCCAGTTCTTGCTCCCAGTCTCGTTAGCCTATCCGCCATCTCGTTTCCACTAATTTTTCAGTGACTGGGAATCCACTGCAACCGTAAGTCGCATCTGTCTCCCAGATCGTCCAGACATTTGACACACTACGGTTAGGTTTGAGGTAATGATGGAAGCACCAATGGCTTTGAGCGCCATCAATGAATCCGTACATATCGTAATCTTTTTCTTGCTGCCTGTTCCTGTTACTTCATTGATCCGCCTCGCACATCCCCAGGTGGCCAACGTCTCAGCTTGGGTAACAGATATATTCCTCTTTGTCACCGAATTTGTTGATTCCATCTCGCCGGTTGTAGGTATCCCATGCCAAGTGTATCTCCGTACTTCGAGGCGTCCGTGAACCATATATTCCCCATTCCTGGGTATTTAGCACACTGTATCATCTTCGACACTTGCCAATAAGCTAATATTGTACATTTTGTCAAAGTAAAATACTTTCACAACATGGTCCAGTCTTTCTTCCTTTGTCAAAAGGTTCATCCAGTCGGAGCGGGTGTGTCCACCCTTTTTCTTCCATTTGTCCCCTGAAAATTGTCTGTGAGCCGTTTTAGCCGCTACTCCCTTGATAATGATGCCAAATGGTAGAATCCCTGTAAGTACTCCCAGAGCCATGGTCGGGGCTGTCTTCATGGCGCCGTTTACCAGTCTGAGGGCCATACCCCTCAGCCTTTCTAGTTTCGTTTTTATGCCCTTTCGCTTAGTAGCTTTCCACCAAACCACGGAGCCGTAGGTGATCTTTGGTATCAGCACTGCCTTAATTATCCATAGTATTGTACTTGGTTTAAGGCCCCATCTTGCTTCAACGGCACGTCTACATAGCCACAGAGCGGCTTGAAATTTGCCGTAAATATTCTCAATGCGTTTCTCCAAATTCAATTTGTTGTCTAATGTTACCCCAAGATACTTCACCTCTGTCTTCGGTTTCACATCCTTCCCGAACAGAGTGACTGGGGGTACCTCTTCGGTTTCTATCGTGAAGATTATAGAATCCGTTTTTTCCGCATTGACAGTCAATCCCGTCCTGTTGCACTATTTTTCTCGACCATTCTCATAGCCTCCTGCATCCGATCTTTGACAGGTTCAATAAATGGTCTCCTCACAAAGACGAAAATGTCATCTGCGTATTCAATAACGCCGAAGCCAACAACGCCGTATCCAATAACGCCATTCCTTTCTAGCTCAACAAGTAAGCTGTCCACCACCAGAAGTTACAGCAGCGGCGACAGCAACCCTCCGTGTGGACAGCCTTTGTTAGCCATCATCTCTATATTCACTCTTCCTCTCTCGTCGATGAGGACTCTTTTCGTCAGCATTTTCTACACCCACTTACCTACAGTGGGGTGTACACCCATCCTTCTAGCCTCCGCGCAGATAATGTCAGGTTTTGTGTTATTGACCGCTCCCTCAATATCTAGGAGAACCCCCATAACATACCCACTCACCTCAATTTGTTCCGCGATATAGGATACGGCTTGGTGAATTGCTATATCAGTCGAGTAGTCTGTCCTGTATGCATGTTGTTGATTTGTCAACGTCGAGTTACCATCAAAGCCTTCCATTACATTCCTGTGCATCAATTTCTCCATTGTCTTCAAAAGAAATGATGTAAGGCTGATTGGCCTAAACGAGTTGTCCTTGAAATAGTTAGGTTTTCCTAGTTTCGGTATAAAAACCACCCTTGCTTGTTTCCATTCTGTCGGTACATACCCGAGTGCAAGACTTGCTCTAAACAACCTCAACAAGTGCCTCGTCAGTTTTTCTTTTCCTCGGGATATCAAAGCTGGAAAAATGCCGTCTAATCCTGGTGCTTTGAAGGGGTTGAATGAGCCAACAGCCCATTCAATTCTCTCCCACGTGACTATGCTACAAGCAACAGCCCACCTGTCTGCTGCCGTGCTGTCGTCTTTACACCGGGTTCCATCCATCGGAATTCCAGCTTCTCGAGTTCTCACACACCCAGGAAAGTTCGATTCCAGGAGGTGAGTTAGAGTTTCCTCCTCATCCGTGATGTATTTCCCATCAGCAAGCTTTAAGGCCCCAATCCAAGCATCTGGGTTGGATGTTAGGATCTTACCTAGTCTTGAGGCTTCGTTCTCAGCGTTAATCTTGCTACAGAATTTCCTTCAGCCAGATTCCCTACCTTCCCGAACTTCTTTCCTATATTTATTCCTGATGGATCTCCATTTCTCAAATAGGTCCTCCCTTTATGTTTTTTTAGCCTTCTTGTAAGCCGCAGCCACCTGTTTCTTCCTCCTCTCCAGTGACCCGCTCCATCATGATATCTTCGACCTCCCTCTCCATGTGACAGTCTCGCTATTATCGTGGTAATCCTCCAAGATTATCCCCGAGAGAATTTGGGTGGCGAGTTCAACATTACGACCTGTTTTGGTCTTGGTGGGCATAGCCAACACCTCGATCCAGATGGTTACGGTATCTCTCCCACCTCGTACTCCCCGGAATATGAAATTACTTTTGGTTCGTCACCACGATAATTCCTCACCCGCAACATGATTGTGGCGTGGTCTGATAAGGACGCCTCCTCCGAGACTCGCCAGTCCTTGATGTTCCCAATGAAATCCGACTAACGTTAAGTCCAGTACATCAGTCCTCAGAATATTTCTAAACGTCGGTTCATTCTCAACGTTAGCTATCTGAAGATTTGTTTCTGCCAGATAAGTCATAAGGTCCTCACCTCTTCGATTAATGTTTGTACTGCCCAAAATTGTATGGTGTGCATTTGCGTCCCATTCCATAACCATGGGCAGTTTTTTCCTCTGACAGTATTCTATAATCTCTTCCACCTCACTCGGGGGAGCCTCTCTATCGTGTGGGAAGTAAGCTGAAACAAATACAACATTAGTCTTCCCACCCTCCATTTCAATATTGCAACAGACCGCTGCGATATCCCGTTTACAGAATTGAAGTAACGGTGTGCCGTTAATTCTCTTCAACGCGTACACGCCCTTGGTTTGTCGAATAAAGAAGCCACAATCACACATCCAGATGAGCCGAGTCTCGCGACTCTCCCTCTCGGAACCGAAGGTTTTTGGATTAGTGATAATCCTGTATGCATCCTTGTAAGGCGTTTTGCCATAATGGCAGAAGCCTCTTTACAGTGATGCTCGTTGATCTGTGAGACTTCGAGTCGGGGTTGTGCCATTTTACAGCATCATCTCAGATTACCATCTCTGCCGCCGTAGTCGCCTGGGCATCCACTCCCTTTCCATGCTTCTGCGACCCCCATGTCCTCACAGTAATTTTGCCCATGACATAATATGGCTTATAGTCCATGGTCGCGAGTGTCGTCAAGTGAGATTCGGGTATTCCCAAATTCAGGGTTTTTCCCTCCTCTCCCCCATCGCTCTCCTTCCATTTCGTCACGTTGGCGGCGTACATCTTCCACCCCTCCCTTTTCAAAGTGGGGTTGTACTCCTCCAGGTAACGCAACACGTCCTTGGCTGAGCTCCCCTCCTCGTCTCCGATTGAGGGAACCCAAACCGTGGCACGATGGTATTTCTGGAGAAGCACAGCTCCTCCCGCCCTTAAGTTTTCGGCCACCCGCGGCAGCAGAGTCGTTAGTTGGTCCTCGAACCGTAAGTTCGTCCTCGTGTCAGCCGCTATTACGATAATGACACCTCCACGACAGAAGTTCTCATCAAACTTCGGAAGCAGTGCCGTCGATAACCCAGTAGTTGCCTTAAATACAGCTTTCTGAAGCCGTCCGAGATGCCCCTGGGTCAGAGCCACGTCCGGGTAACGTTCGTCGAAGGCGACTGTCCGTCTGCCAGTTTGTTCCGTTTTTGGTCCTCTCTTGGTTTGGTGGTAATCCCTGGTGTGAACCGTGGAGGTACCTCCCTGAGAGAGAGAGATTCCTGTTATAGTCTCAGTCTGGCAGTTATACCTGGCCGGTTTCGTGTCTTCCCGTTGCCTGTAACCGTTGCTGTGCTTTCTGTAGAGGCGGTGGCTTGGGGTTCTAAGATTGGTTTAGCACCAGTCTTTTCGCTTCTACCATCCTGCCTCTCGTCCTTCTTCGTTTATACGTCAATTTGTTTTATGTTGTCAATGTTCAGGTATCGTACAGGAAACGTTAGCGACATGACTTCCCCCATGCCACGCATCTCTCGACACGGTATCTACACGCCTTAGATTGGAGCGCACGCCCTCTGTAGGATAGGAGAGACCAGCGATGTCTCCATCTTCTGGACCTCCCACCCCCACAG
Source organism: Probaryconus sp. ZL-2020 (assembly GCA_022817065.1). Classification (NCBI taxonomy): domain Eukaryota; kingdom Metazoa; phylum Arthropoda; class Insecta; order Hymenoptera; family Scelionidae; genus Probaryconus; species Probaryconus sp. ZL-2020. Next base: position 6,683 of record JABFQA010001031.1, on the reverse strand, counting down.
CTGGCTCACGCCGAGAGATCAAGGGGGTCGATGGTTTAACCACCGCCCGGCCCCCCAAACGTGACTCATCTGTTCCCCGGCGGATCCGGTGTACTTGGATGGTATCCGACTCTTTGGTGTGCAAAATCATCGGGAGGGTTGCTTCTTAGCTGTCCGGGGCTGTGGTTCAAGGCCACGGCCGGGCTACGCCCTCGTACCACGGCAAGGTCCTGCAACCCCTATCGAGGGTGATCGTCCGTAAGGTCTAGAAAAAATGGCCAGCAAATTTTATATTTTTAGATTCATTTTAAGATTTGCTCGTATTTTTTATAATATATTTTTGTTTTTTGGGTTTAGGAGATAAGTGCATAATATCTTGCCGAACTATTTATAATGCAATTGTAATTTTTGATTTGTGTGGGAGTAACTTCATGTCCTTCTTAAGCGTAATATACCTTTGCTAGTGGTTGCAGTTTCGATAAAATCTTGCCTCAACTTTCTTGCGATAGTCTTCATACTTAATTTCCCTCTTCTCTTTATATCAAGGTTCTAGAAAGATTTGCCGATGATCCGACAACGTCCACGAGAAAAGTTGCCAGACAAATGGGTGTTGACCACATGAAGGTCCATAGGGTATTAAAGGAGGATGGGCAATACCCCTTTCATTATACACGGGTCCACAAGCTTTTACCCGGGGACGAAGAACGGAGGTTGGCATACTGCCGAACGATGATAGATTTTGCACGTGCAGATGATGATTTTCTTAATAAAATCTTGTGGACAGATGAGTCCAATTTTACTGAAACGGGTATTTTCAATACCCGCAACAACCATTATTGGGCTAATGAAAATCCTCATTTGTGCGTGCAAAATAAAAGCAATCAAGAGAGGTGGTCAGTTAATTACTGGGCCGGATTGCTAAACAACCAAATGGTAATATTATACATTTCAAGTGGTGGGAGAACTGTGATTTTTTCAACGAGATTGTATGCAACACAAATGAATAAATTTGTCTTACAAATAACAATTTTTTTATGTGCAGCCGTTGAAGAATCACAGTTTTCTCATCGGTCAAAGGAATATTATACAAGGTAATTGGTTCTTTATTCCAAATTCCTTTTTTCTAATTCCTTTTTCCGAATTTCTAGTTCTTAGTTTCTAGTTCCTAACTTCTTGTTCTTTATTAATAATTTCTATCCTAGTTCCCACTTCCAAGTTTCTATTTCCTTGTTCCCATTTCCTAGTTCTTTTTTTCGAGTCTTTAGTTATCATTTACCATATCTCAGTTTTCAGTTCTTAGTACGATATTCCTAGATGCAAATTCTCCGTTACTAGTGGATATTTTCTACTTTATATTTTAATTTTCTTTGTTTCTATTGGCTTTTTTCAAAATTCAAGTTACTAGTTCAAAATTATGATTTCCTATTCCCCAGTTCTTATTTGCTATTTCCAAACAATTAGTTTGAATTTTGTAGTTCCTAGTTGGGCAGTTTCGTTTTCCGTGTTTTGATTTTCGTATTAAAATATTATACTTTAGATTTCAAAGATTTTTGTTATCATTTCCATTACAGAATTTCTAGTTCCTTTTTTTTAGTCATTAATTTCTATTATCCAATTCCGTTTTCCAAGTTCTTAAAAACTGTTTCGTATTTCCGAGTTCACAGATCCTTTTTCCGTGTTTCAATTATTTAGATTCCATTCGAGAACCACAGTTTCTTGTTTCTAGTTCCTAGTTCCTCTTATTTGTTCCCATTTCTAAGATCCTAATTCCTTCTTCTATGTTTCCAGATTCTACATCCCAGGTATCATTTTCCTATTCCCAATTACTAGTATCAAGTTCATGGTTGTAAATTCCTCGTACGCAGTTCTTATTAACTGTTATCTATTATTCGTTGGCAAGTGATTTTAAATTATATTTTACGTTATAATAAGCTACTTAGAGCCCGTTGTATTCTTTGTTCACGAGAACTTTATTATGATGATTTCTTATTATTTTTTAACTATGTTTTGGTTATCCACACCAAATACCTGGTCTGTTCTCAAAGACAATTTTTTATTCCTATTCTTTCTTCAAACTGGCGTATCCAGAATATGGAACGGTAATTAGTTCTGGCAACTTAGCCGTTTATGTTTATCCTATTGGGGGGGAAGCATTTGACTACTGCGCCATTTAGTGTGGAATTCTGTTATGATTATCGCTACCTCTGATTTTCGAAATGAAGAAGTCAGCATTCCTCCACATTTTTGCTGGTTAATCTTTTAGCAAAGTTCGATGTGCGACAATTTCTTAGATAATTTGGGAACTCGGAAAGATAGATGGCACTGGGAACGCTTCACAGTTATGAAAATAAAATTTTTCATTCTTACGCTTTTCGTAGCGTAAATTCGTATACATTTTATGTATTATTTCCACGTTTTTAATGTAATTAAATACCGGTTCCCCATATTTTCGTTATTATTTCAGGTCGGTCCATGTATTTTACCTCAAAGGTTGACTGGTCCCATTTATTTGGCACATTTGCGAAATGATGTGCCAAATTTAGTTAGAAATGTCGCCCCTGCACTTCGATTGCAGGATATAATTTATCAACACGATGGTGCACCAGCTCATCGTTCTGGCGCTGTTGTGGAATTTATGGAAAATAGATTTCACCAACTGATTGGCATCAACTGTGACATTAATTGGGCACCACGATCGCCGGATTTAACGCCACTTGACTTTTTCTTCTGGGGATCAATAAAAGAAAAAATCTTCGACCAAAATCCTCCACAATCCGAAGATGAGTTGCGCCAGAAATTTAATGACGCTGTGGCAAGAATAACCCCGGAACAAATCCACAGAGCCACACATCAAAATTTATTACGGCGATATGAACTAGTAGTGGAAATGAATGGCGGTCACATTGAAAGTCTTCTGTAAGTATGTAAATACACTGCAGTGTAGGTTAATACTACTGCTTGTAGTGTAATACAAAACCTAATCACACTTTGCGGTTTTTCGGTCGCCCGCTACTGTTCGCTTTATTCGACCATCAACGGCTCGCTTACATCCCTGGGGGTTTGCTTCGGACCCCCATAGGCTCTCTTCACTCGCTACTTCATACCTAGGGCTAATTTATTCACCACTTCACACAGTTAGAGATTTATTTAATTCCCCACTTCACACCTTGGAGGCTTACTTAAGTCCTCACTTAACGCCTAGGAGTTTACTTCACGCACCTCCGTAAAAAATCATGATCTAGAAGATTATTGGCAGCTGCGGTATCAGAAATTTTGATGCGTAAACATCTTTTCATATCTTGGGAGCGGACAAAAGCGGAACTAGCGGAAGGAAAGTTGTACTTTCGCCCCTAGGGGCGAAAGTGGAACTTTTCACCCGCCAATTCCACTTAAGTCCGCTTCCCTCGGTATGAAAAATAGCGTACAAGCCTCGGGCGCCGGTGGCGTTCGTTATGACGATCTGATCGTCATAACGTCAGATTGTCAGATGTTCAGCGTCAGAGCGTTAGATCGTCAAATGGTCAGATCGTCAGATGGTCAGATCGTAGAAGCGTTAGATCGTCAGATCGTTAAATCGTCAGATGGTCAGCGTCAGAGTGTCAGATCGTCAGAACGTCAGCGTAATTGGAACGTAAAACGGAAAATGAAAATATGGATAAATAATAATTGAAAAATTAGCATCAGATAAAAATTCGCATTGGTATATTATTTATACTATATTAAAAAGTGATGGCAAACGACTAACTTCATAGCGTTAACTATCAAAAATTATATTCTTTAATAAACGCGTAAGCGTAAAGATGTTTACACATAAAATACCCGTTAGTACTGCTTTTACTCAGTTCTAGTTTTTTTTTATATATCGATAGGAAACCAGTTCAAAAACAGTAGAACCGTTCAACTTTATTTCTCGTTTTTTTGTTTCTCGTTTCTCATTTATTTGTTTGTTTTCAAATTTTTAACAAAAATTGGGCCCATGAAACATGCGCAGAAATAGTAATATTGTCACGCAACACGTTGTACAGTTTAGCTTTACGACGCTTCGAGAAATATCTTAATTTCATTTTGATTTTTATAGTAATTTCTGAAACAATATACATTATTTTGATAATGAGATATTTTATTATTTACAAATATTATTAAATAAACATTATTTTTCGAAACAAATAGTTTGTGGTTCGGCGTAGCTGTAGAAAATGGAACATTATTAGCTAGGAGGGTTGTAAGCGTAAGTTTACCGTTTGAGAGAAGATAGTTTACATTTTCTGCTGCACAATAAACTACTAAACACATTTAAAAAATAAATATTATAATGATACTTTTCTATTTACAGATAATGATGAAGTTTTTTGAAGATATTTTCTGAAGATTAATATGAAAAAAGAAAGAATTAGAAGATTGTTGTTATTATTATGTTATTGTTATTATTATTATGATGTTTGTTATCGACTTATTATTCTCTTTCAATGAAGGATGGGAGAATCTCAATAAGTTATTGCGCCAGGATACTTTATATTAAATATGGTTTAATGATAGAAGTTACTGTTACAAATCATTAGCCACGCGTCCATACCATTTTACCTCTCCAACTACACTACTCCTTCATCACGCACACCTCACGCTAATGCCCACACGAATGCCCTCTACAATGCAAGGAACAATCGAAGAGTGAAATTAAAACTTATAATAGAACTGAAAATATAAAGATAAGATATGAGAGCCATCTAGACTCGACAAATAAAGAGCGGTAAAATTGAAAACAAAAGTCTAATAAAGATGAGATTTTTAACACGCCCCCTCAATTGATGGTTTCTTTATTTGTTTTCCCCCCTTTTTGGGTGGAGATATTCCCATGATGTTGAGGCAGGTGCGCAGCTTTGGGCCGGGTAAGGCTTTGGTCAAGGCGTCAGCAGACATTTGCTCGTGCGACAATGTACATTCATTGTCGCAGTGCGACAATGATGTACTGGATTTCGAGCCAATTGCATTGCTCCTTGATTGTCTATGTGTAGTCTGACGTGATTAAATTTTTCGAATCCCAAATCAGTTAGAAATCTATGTAGGTAAACGGATTCTTTCGTGGCTTCTGATAACGTCATGTACTCGGCTTCGGTGGATGAAAGTGCGACGGTGCGTTGCTTACGACTTTCCCAAGATACGGCGCCCTCAGCTAGAAGAAAAACAGATCCGGCGTACGAGCAGCGATCCAGTTTAAACCCCAGTCAGAATCTACGAAGCATAGAATGTTTTCTCCTGTTCTATGATATGTTATTGCGAACTCCTTCGTGCCATTAAGATACCTAAGCACACTCACTTAGTAGCTGTCTAGTGAGTGTGGTTGTATTTTGTGCAAAATTGGCTGAGTTAGCTTATGGCGTGAGATATGTCTGGCCGGGTTGCCATTATAAGTACACCAGTGCACCTATGAGTTTTCGATATGGGTAAGTATTTCCTTAATCGATAGTCGAGGTCTCTGTGAGTTTTTTACCCGGGACGAGAGGCGATGATGAGGTGATCGATGGTTTTCTTGCCGTTTGCGGTTTGCTCGGAGTGGATCTCCATTCCCAGGCAATATTTAGCTTCTCCTAGGTCCTTGATACAGAATTCAGTACTGATCTGTCTTTTAAATGTTTCCAGATTTCGTGTATCCTTATACGTTGCAAGGATGTTGTCTACGTAGACTAGAATGAACATCTCTTTGGACTTGTTGGCGTATACGCAGGGGTCTGCGCCGATGGGATAAAATCCCATCTTTCGTAGAACCTCGTCTAGTTTCTTGTTCCATTGTTTGCCGGACTGGTTGAGACCGTAAATGGAATTCTTCAGTTTACAGACGGTGTCACCTCTTTGAATGAGTGACAGCATGTTTTTGGTCTTAAGTTGAAGATCTCCCGAGCTTTCTTCAGTAACCATCTTTACAAGCATTTCTTCAAGGAGTTTTGGCTTTTCCAATGTATACAATTGTGTCTATTATACCATTAAGGTAGGCAGTTGTGATGTCTAGTTGAGCGATACTTAAGTTTGTCTCGACGGATAATGCCAGTAAAATACGAAGGGAGTTAAGTCGAGCAACGGGAGCGAACGTTTTGCTGTAGTCGATTTCTGGTCGTTGGGTGAAGCCCTGAGCCACGACTCGTGCTTTTCTCCGTTCCAGTGTTCCGTCGGTATTATATTTGTTGCGAAGAACTGTGCGACATTTGATTATTTTGTCCTCAGGTCTTGAGACGATGTCCCACGTGTCGTTCGTCACAAGGCTCCTGATTTCTGAGTAAATGGCGTTTTTCCAGTTGTCTCTGTCTGGTCCTTCCAATGTGCGGTTGAACGGGATTTCAGATACGAAAAGGGATGTCTCGGCACTTCTATTTTTCGAATATTTTCATTAATTTTCACTAAAACTACAAAATTGGAAGTAATAAAAAATTTGAAATTCCTGCAACGTGGGGAGAGTCAGAATATCATTTAGAATTCAGAGAAACAAACTGTTTTTAAAAATATTGATTTTTGACTGTTTCCAGAATATTTATATTTTTCGAATATTTTTATTAATTTCCGCTGAAATTTCAAAATTTGGAATAGTACAATATTTGAAATTCCTGAAACGTAGGAAGAGTCCGAATACCATCCAGACTTTAGAAAAAGAAATATTTTTCAAAAATATTGATCTGCGACTGTTTCCAGAACACTTCTATTTTTCGAATATTTTC
>JABFQA010001030.1:0-15480 GCA_022817065.1 Probaryconus sp. ZL-2020 | reverse complement strand
TGTTATGAAATAACGGCTCCAGTGTAATAAAACGTTTTATATGAAATATCATTTTTTTAAAAATCCATTAAAACCTCGTTACAGAAATTATTGAAGAAATGGTTTAAAAAATGTAACATTTCACTAAAAAACTGTTTTACTGAAACAAATATTCCGCTGAGGCAATAAATCATCGGAGAGAAAAATATTTCATAAACTTGTTTATCATGAGAAAAATGTCAATAAAAAAAAAGGTGGAAAAGGAATTGTAAGAATTCCTGATATGAAATTGCATCTCGTTAACACGAATTTGTAACAATTTCACACCAGCTTATATTTTTAAGCATCATTTTCATGATTTAATTGTATAAATCAACATTCATAATGCAGCAGAAAATTTCCTGCGAAGCCATAGCCTTAGAATCCCGTTACCGACACTACAATGATTAACAAATTTGCTCGGATATTTAGTTTCATTATTTAACTCCGCAACAAAAGTAAAATTACAGCAATTTATCTTCTTCCATTGCACTCTTTTGTTATCCCATTATTTTTAATGCCCAAGTCATTGTTTGACTCATTTCACAATAATAAAATAACTGGAAAACAATATGAACCGCGAGTGATTCATTACGATTTAATCAGAATTTCGTATATCATATTTATCTGTTCGTACACTTTCAACAATATGGTGTACTCTAATTTATCCATCAAAACTGCTAAAATCATTTTTAAAACTTTATTTTCACAACAAAACGTAATGAATTGATTTACAATTAGAAATAATAGGAAGAATTAAAAACACGAGTGTACTACTATCGTAAGGAAAAACTCGTTTTATCATAGTTCGTCCAACGTTTTTACATAATTGCTGTGAATCGTAAAAATGCGTGGCAGCACAATTTATTTCATTTTCAAAAGCGTTTGTGACACAAAGATGAATCGTTTTTCCTCGCACAAAGCTCGCATAGAAAAGTAATTGAAGACTCTCTTGCAATGATAGGGACTTATTTTTCAATTATCCCTGAATGTATAATGACGGCTTATCCAATTAAAGATTCTGCAAACGCGTAATTAGAATCGAGGATTTTTCCGAAGTCAAACCTTCCCCATCGCTTTCCCAATCGAAATTGAGGTGATTTTTTCGTCCAAGAAACCCGTTCCACTTGGTTCCAAGATTCTTTGTATCGGGACAATCATCTTTCTCTTGCCTTACATAAACACAGTTATTAATTGCGAAAGTGACACTTTCGTCATGTTAGGTGATTACAAGTTACAATACAAACACGAACCCAATTTCTCGTGATGATTGTTGTGCGTCTCGCGGTTTCATTGTGCGCCGTCAGAACGAGACTCGTATTTCGACAAATTCAATTCCAACTTTAAACCGCACTTTCTTACACAGTGACATAAGAAAGGAGAGTTTAATTTTCGAAATTAAACGCGCATACATCTAATTCTATCTCGAGATTAGCGGCCCAGCGGGAAGTCGACTTCCGGCTGTGGGCGGCGTTATATCGAACAATTAACGCTATGCCTGGATGATAAGGCTCGACGTGTTAAATCATACAGCCTCGAAAAAGGTGTTTTTGCAGATCACTCCAGCAAGTTTGTAGGTCGAGCGACGAACTAATACTATGAAATTTAAATGATCCAATGATGACACGGATAATGCTAATTGCAACAACAACAAAAACTTTTGTAACAATATTCAAATTCAAAACTCTTCACTATTTTTCACTCTAAGTCCAATCTGCTTTCATTATGAGGATAACCGAAAGTTTTGAATAAATTATTTGTCAATATTGAGAGGATTATAATGGTCTGGAAGATCAATGGAAATTTCATTCAGATAACACATTCGTATCGACGATTGCTTCTTCTCTCTGTCAGAAAAATTGGTAAACATTGCTAGGATCACATTCCAAGGTGTAAATCCAATTTATTTTGATTAACAAGAGAACAAGTTTGAAGAAATTGAAGATCTTCATAATTTCAATTAATGTTGCTGACTTATTAAAAAACCTATAAATCATTTGTAATTAAAACAAAACCAGTTTGGATTTTACCGTTAACGTTTATCACGTGAATAAATAATAGTAACGCCAATTACCATCGAACTACTTTTCAAACTATCTGAGAGTTAGAAATATACACGTGTACGACTTAAAAATCATAATTGACCGATCGAAAATAAGTGAGATTTTTGTTTGGAACGTTCATTTTCTTTTTTCTTTGTTCTTTTATTGTTATTGCATGAGAGACCTTTGACGCAACATTCTTCGGACGTAAAATATTTCAGATATTTTACAATTATACCGTCAAAAAAATAATGGATCGTTAATATAATACAACGTATTATATTCAATATAGCTTTAATTGACATGACTGTTCATTCTTGTAACGCAATGCGTCGGCGTAGCCGATAAAAGATTTTTACTTCATCGATCGACTGTCACTATTTGGCATCTCGGTAAAAGTCAAAAATACGCCGAATAACGTTCGAAGTGACGCGAATGACTCACCGTACACTGATTGGTTATTAGAAGCACCATCATCAACTCTCGACAAAAGATCGATCGTAATAGCAACGCGCTATGACTATTATTATCGCTTCATCGCACGGTAATCATATGGAATTAGCATCTTGTCTTGAGTACGCGATGCTTAAAAATTACTTTACACTTTATTCAACAGATTACGTTTCTAATAATCATCATTAACGTACATTTTCTTCTTTAAATCGTGCCGTTTTATCAGGCCTATTTATTGCCAAGTACATTTCTCTCAATTCTTTTCAGTGCTCAATTTTCTCTTCACTGTAGAAAATGACAATCTAGATTATTGGTATAAATGAATTGGATTCTTCAATAAATCGCTGTTTCTTTTCTGATGCAAAATGTCAATACAACAAAAATTATTCAAATTTTGAAAATAAAAATATGAAAAGCAAAAAATCTCTTATAAATAATAAAAGATGAATATAAATTTTATCAAGTTGTAATTAATAAAAGAATGCACGCAAGTATAACGATGATTCAATATTGAAGTTTATTATTCGCCGAGAACTCATAGATCTAAAATCAATGAATATTTATACGCTCGCTAGCTTAATGAATGCTATTTGCATGAGAAATTCGTCGCCACACACGCGGCCAAAACGATGATCGCTTTTTGGCAAAATATTTCACGGAGAGGAAAGGAACAACAACGCGATCGGAACCTTATCGAGAGAACGCGGGTCAGCACGTTGTCCCGAAAATGAGAGGCGGACCCCCAAGAGATACGAAAACTCAGACAACTTTTTCCGCCCGTTCACGAGACAATTTACGACAACAAGCCCTGGCACAACTTTCTGAGACACATTTTGAAATTCAAATTAATGCGTCGCTTTTTTCGCCTGCGTAATTTTGCGATTCTGGATTTATGCCGGTCGAGAAAAAATTCTATTTATTGCGACAATATTGTTTCGCGCTAGCATAATTTAGAATTCTAACGAACAATCTTTTTTTTCTTTGTTTTTTTTTTTTACGTTTTGTAATATTAAAAAATTTTGTTTGCAATGCCATTGATTGAGATGAAACGATTAGACACGATAATTAACTAATTTCTGGCAGAGATTCGACTCCTACTAATTTCTGACAAGAGACAGAATCAAATCACAAAGTATCTTGCTCTTTTGCTGATCTTGGCAAGAGGTGCGTAGAATCACCAGTTTGTCGCGATGCAACGCGCTGAGGTAATTTATCGTCACGGAGACACGATCGAAGAAGGTGGCGGAGAAAGAGGTAAAAGAAGGAAAGAGAAGGCCAACGACCGGCGAGCCACGAATTGTTTTCCGTGGCACGCGCTGAATATTGTGCGCCTGCTTTGACATTTTCGAAAAAATGTTTTCGATCCGGTTCCGACATGGGAAAGCCGGCGTTTTGATTATCTGGCATCGTGTCTCATTATTTTTGCTCATGATGCCGTGTCCGTTGCGAGGACGATGACCGCGATCAATATTACCGTCAGCATTTTTTTTTCTTTTCCTGCAAATTTTGCAGAAATTCCAATTTTTTCGAATACACGTAATAAAGAATTTGTAATTCACAATATCACCTCGGACGATGAACTCAAAATTGTCTACATTATTTTGCTTTCGAATGCATACTTTAAAATGACTGAAAATGTACAATTAAACAAATCATTATCGAATTACTGGACAATTTTATCATAGTACTTATTTAAAAATATAATTTCCTGCAAAATTCAACATATTTATCCATCAAGAAGAAACGACCAGAAACCACTTAGCGCACGAAAATTTTCTTCATGGAACAGAGGAGGATAAATTTCGACTTCATTTATTATTGAAATATTTACGAGCACGTTTTACATTAGAAACAATAAATCACGTGGAAAATCATTTGAAATGATAAATAGTCGCACGTTTACCCAGAAATCCGCAGATGATGCCAAAATTTGTCCACCAAAAGTACTTAAACAATTTATTATCAAATCCGCATTTCACTTATCACAATCGATTCTAAGAAAAAAAACAAAAAAAAAAAACAATATAATCAAACTATAACAATCGTCTTAAAAATATAGACAAGAAAGCTATACATCACAACATTGAAATAGACCTATGTCAATAGTTAATGAAACTTTATGCGTCATTCTGCGGTCGTCATTTCAAGATTAGCCGAATTCGCATTTTAAGCTGACTGCAGATATACGATGTTCATTGGTGTCACGTACAATTTACCTATGCGCGTAAATGTACGAAATAGAAGAAAGAAGGAGAAAGATAGAGACGGAGAAACCAGTCGCCAAGCTCGCTCCACATACACGGTTGCAGTCGTGCCCCTGATATCGTATACTCGAGTGTTCATATAAATACATATATATAAACGCGTCTACGATAGACACGAAATTAGAGTGAGAGGTCTCGGGGAGCAGGAGAGAGGAAAAAAGAAGTCAAAACGAGCTGCCGGGGACAGCTGGTGGCAGGAATGTGGGTTAGGCTCCCCATAGGTGGGCCGCTCTAATTATGAATTAATTCTTGAATAACGGTCGAACTCGTGCGACACACACGAACCACGAACCGAGGTGATTGAAACACGACTTCCGCGACTGGAAGAAAGAGAAGAAGGCGCAACGAGAGGAAGAGGGAAAACCGGTCACAATGTAGAGGGTGTAATTTGCATTATCTCCCGCTCTGCAATTTTCGATTCCGAATAAACATTCGTCTGCAATTTACAATGAGTTCCGAAAAATTGACACGGAACGTCTTCCCTTTCTTTCTTTCTTTCTTTTTTTCTTTGTTTTGTTTTTCGTTTCATTTCAGTCTGTGTGTGAAGAACCCCACACTTATGTGCCCCACCTCCCGGTGCCTTTAATTCCCACGTGAGTTACGTCTAGGGTTAAACGCGTTTCGCAACGAACGAAATCTGTGCTTTTGAATCGCAAAATGTGACCGTTGATTGTGTCCGGGACTGGTACTTAATCGTTCTTTCAATGAAGGCTATTTATCAACATTAAGAAAATTGATGGATTTGTGTAAGAATAGGAACAATTTTGTCGGGAATAATTAGGTCGGCTCATGGGCTCTGTTAATCTTGTGTGTGTGTGTGTGTGTATGTCGTAACGGTATCGCCGAGAACAGAGGCAATGTTGCGATAATTAATGACAGAAAAATGCTAATACGAATTTATCCTTTTTAAAATTCGCGTTTCATGAAATGTCGAGAGCCGACTTGAGATTTCGTTAAGCGAGTAATTGTGCCATTAGCGTTCTCTTATGTTCCTTTATTACCAACGAGTAGAAGAAGAAGAAGAATAAGGATCAATTCGTTCTAAAAAAAAATTTTTAATAGATTTTCGTTAGCCTAACTATGTTTAATTAAAGCGTACATTGGAATGCAATATTATTATGTTAATTAACACTTGGCATTCAGGTTTCACAATGCCAGCAAGAAAAAATTAATTAATAACATATTAAAAACATTTAATTAAAGAACACTCTAAGCCTCTGCTACAATGTAACGCAGATCGAAGTTTATTTTCCATCAGTTCGTTCACTTAGAAAAAGGACCATTAACAAATTATTGATAACTCAATCCCAGCGACGTGAGATGGAGAAAAAGCATTGATTCCATATTTAAACAAAGATGCAGTTTCGCACGGGACGAGTCACAAAGAAGCACGAAGCAACGTTCTATAAAAGTATATGAAGCGGTTCGCGAGCGAGGCTGTAAATTTCGTGTTGATTAATGTCACACCAACCGTAATCCGCAAAGAGCCTTTTCGAAGGGTCATATAATTTCAAGCTCGCGCTCGGACGTCCCTGCGGATCATTAAAATGGTGCAGCGTGCATTAAATGAGAACAAAATCGTCCGAGTCTCTCTTTGAGGAACGAAATAAGGTGGTTTTTTCCCGCGGACGATTCCGCACAGAACGACTCGTCCCCTATTTAATGGCGATTCACGTCGATAATTAAAATCGATAATTATCGTGAGTTAATAACTGGTCGTTATCGTTAAGCCTAACGAATAGGGATTGGGTTCCCTCGCGTCTTCTGGCCGGACGCTCTCCGTCTCTTTCTTGCCGCTTGACTTCCTTGTACGGTCTCATCGCGATCTCTTATTTTCGTTTCTTTACGCTCTTGTGTCGATCCGAGGGACTCCGATAGAAGGGAAGAAGAAGCCCTCGGGAGGAACGTAAACAGCGACCACGCGCTGAATAAGGACAGTCAGATGAGAGAAGGACGCTGGCGCAGAAGAGCAGAGTCACCGGTTTAAATTGGAGAGAACACCCGCCAAGGGATCGCGAGACCACATATCGAAATTCAGGGATAGATATATAAAGGCGCAGGTTCTTCATTTATCGCGAGGCCGATTTCTTCTGGAAAAGAATGACTTTGGAAAGGGTGCTGTGCGATCACCAGGTTACCTTTTTACGGAATTCTGAATTGTTAATCTTACTTGACTGTATCAGTCAGTAAATTATAAGACGGTGGCATTGCTTGAAATTCAAATAAGCGGCATTCCACGAATACATTAGGTGCTGTAAGTACCATTTAATTGAATTAAGTTGTTATTGTTAGTTTTGTTAGGATACGGAAAGGATTCGCTCTTCTTTTTTCTTCTTCTTCTTCTTGTCTTCTTTTAAATCTTGAAGCAAACCTGGAACCGCGATCCAGATTGGTTCCAAGGAAATGATTCACGCTTCCAGTGCGATTGTTGGAAATTTTAAGAGGCGTATTGGGTTTCGTTCGAGGAGAAATTCTCGATTCGTCGTTGGCATAAAAATTCCTTCGGCCAACTCCCTAAATAATCGGCAACAATTCGAGCTTGAGTCTACCCTATATAAATTTCTATTTGGTTTTAAAGGCTGACAAATAAAAGCCCAGGAAAAAGATTGAGTAATTACGATGTCTGCAATCAGTACGACAGAGCTCTTCGGATGTAACTAATAAAACTGCTGCAGTCCCGATGGATGTAAAGCCAGGCAGTCCTGGTCTTCATAAGGACTACCCTCCAGCTCATATATCATTCCCGCATCTCTTAGAGTTCAACCTGGCGAATTTTTAATCAACCCTAGGCAGGAGGAGAGCGCGTTCGGAAACGAAGATGGAAGTTAATGGAGACGAAACACGAAAGGGCAAAAAGGAGAGAGAAAGGGAGACAGATAGAGAGAGAGAGAGTGAAAATGGCGCGAGGCGAAGGAGGAAAGGTAAAAGCCGAGTGGAGTAGAGAAGAGAAGAGGAATGTCCAGACGACGGGGCGGAGGGGGGAGCCAAAAAATCATGCGTGGTTCGTCATAAGAGGAATTCCTTTGGCAATGTTACCCTCCCTCCCTTGACCCCTCGACCCTCCGGCTCAGAGACCTTGTGCTTTTTTACTGGTTTATGATATTTTTTACACGCGGTCTGCCGAGTCGTACATCAGACGCAGCTCCTCTCGCTCGATCTGGCTTGGCCCTCTCGCTTCCACTCGTTACGGCCCCCAGAAACAATATAAAAACGCGTGTAAGAGGAGAAAAGAAACGGCGAATGCCAGCCGCCATAAAAACAACTGAAAGTATTAAAAACTTAGGACCTTTTACTGCCGCTGCCCCAAAGAGGTGGATACTTTTATCTCCGATAGGTGGAAGTGCATACACGGGAGAAGCGAAATTGCCATATGCACCTGGAACTCGATCGGGCTTGACATGGAGAAATGGATCGTCCATTGTTTCGATTGTTGGCTAGCTCTCCGCGCACCATCCTTTGTACCTCTTTTATTCGATGCGGATAAAATTTATCTCGAATTTATGCATCGCCGGGGAACTGTTCTTTGATTGTTTTTATGATGATTGTGGAGAGGGGTAAGGGGAAGGGCCATAGCCAGGGTTATTAATAGTGGGTGTTAATGTGGCGCGGATGAGCAATCGGCGGATGAGTTAGTTCCAAGGGTGAGAGTCGAATCATCATCATCAAGCACCAGACACCAATCGGAATCCAGCTAATATCACCAGTCTTGGAAGCATTTTCGTGCTGATTTATTGCAATATTCGTAAAAGCGAAAGATAGCCGGCAGACAAATGTGGACCCAATCACGTGTGACGTACGATCCTAATAGATCATTCGCGCTGATGAGATTTCTAACCACCAGAAATTCCAACGGTGAGCTTTTCTAGCTTCGAGCAAACGTTCGTTAGGTCGGTCATAAAATTCCAGAGTAAAAGCAATTTGGCTCGAAGCTTTTGGAAATTGCGGAATCGTGGTAGTCGGGTATCATGCAACCGGGATAAATCATTGGGCACCGTGCAAAGCATCTATGTACAAATTGCAAACATTGTACGCATAATAGTGTTATAAATCCAACAATTGCTTAGCTAAGTATTAATTACAAATTATCTACTCCAGCGAGTGGCAGGAATAAATCGTTTTGTTATATACGCGCGTAGGAAGCAGCGAACCAGAAAATAAATGTCTTCGCGCACGCATCTAACTCAACATCGCGAAAACAGCGGTAACGCTGTAAACGCGCGTTGTTGTAAATTTTCCGCATTTTGACGGACGGCATTGCAAGGGGCACAGTAAATTTCGCGGCTATGTCAATAAAAGTGACACGTTCTCGTTAAATTCAACGGCAAGTGCTTATTTAAGAATCCTCGTAACGATGAAAGCCCCCAACGCCGTCAATTTTATGCCGCGCGCACTTTGACGGACGTCTAACGAAACAATTACTGACTGTTCGCTCGATTAAATTTAATTAGCATTAAATTTATCCAAGAGCGACCTTATTAAACAAAAATTTTTCAACCAGATAAACCAGATAATGCGCCGGTTAATAAATCATGCATTGTTGTTCGGCGACCCGATGTTTCGTAACGCGCAATCTAGACCGAACTCCTTGTTTCCCCGAGATTTCATAACGTTTACGCGCAAAAAGTAGAGTTAAACGGCAAACACTGGCGTTTATTAGATTAGATGAAAAGAGACGGCGACAAGGAACGAGCGAGGGCACTAACAGAGACGCGGTTAAGTCGAAAGAATGGCAGGAGCGCGAGGCAGAGGGGGATTGGTAGCTTACGCAGTATATTCATGACTCTTTAATCTCGGTAATGCACCATCCTCCGCGACCACCGCGCGTCTTTTGCGGTACCTGCGGGGCCACCTTATGCCGCCTTTGGGAACTCGCAGTAAATCTCGCGGACAAACAATCATAATTTTCGAAGAGCTAACAAAAACAAGAGACACTTTAAAGGAAGCCGATGCCAAGCTGAATTAAATGCAACCGCCTCCGCACCTTCAATTGTTTCGAGATTTTCTTTACTCCCACACCAAACTTCCCCCTTCGGTTTCTTTCTAGTAATTTGATATATTTCTGTTGTTTGACTTTCGATAATGTTGTTTTAATGTAGATTCTAGGAGGTATATAATTTAATATGTAGATCTCAATCACTTTGTCTCGAAGACAATGGTTCAATTTAATAAGTACGTAAAACTTTGTACGATTTGTTCAAGCAACTTACGTTCGGTTAAACAAAAATGGAATATTTTTCGACGAGGTTTTAGGCAAATTCAATGGAATTTATTCGAGTTATTCCAGTTATTCGGACTGATTCTGATTAAATGATAATGTCATAGGTAGAAAAAGGTAGAATTAGCCGTCGTATAATTTCATGATGGAGACACCACCAAAGCGACGAGACTGACGATTCGAGCTCGAATATTATGGCTTTCCTCAAAGATCAAGATTTCAAACGTCACGGGCAATCAAATGCGAGAGCTCTCGACCCATCTGTTTTCCATCTGTCGACATTTTTTATGCCCATGCGAAAGAGGTGGCGGACGGGAAGAATTGTCTGGAATAAACTTTCCTCGTGGAAAAACGAAATCGACTTTTTTTTTTTGGAATCTCGGTTTTGGCGACAGTTTCACCGATATTCGTAGAAGACGAATGAATTTGCGTTGCTGCCAACAACAGAATATTGTTCCGGTCTAAGTAATTGTATAATAGAAATTATTGAAGATAAATTTAGAGATATTCTAAAGATCACGTCAACTCATCAACTCAGCGACGAGGTTCCCAAGATAAAGTCGCAGACGATCAATATATTAAAGTTCGTAGGACTGCATGACTTCGGGAAGGGAGGCGGAGGGAGGGATTTACAAGAGGGGGGTTTTTGGGTTGATTTATCGAGACGTCACTTTACCCTACGACTCGCTAAGTAAAAAGTATTTATCGACAAGCACGATTAGAAGCGTTGAATTCCTCGAGGATTCCAGACAAAAGAGAAACGATGAGAAATGATGCACGGAATGAGTATCTGGACGTGTCGACATTTTTCGCATCGGACCATGCATTAGTAAAGACGGCGCAAAACCTTGTCGTCGCTGCAGGCCCGCTCGCTTGCATAGTCCTCGCGTCGGATCAAAGTCAAACTCGAAGGGGAATTCCGAATCCCTCGAGAAGAAACTTTGAAAGATTGTCTATTGACACAAATCGTTCGTCGAGTGATTAAATCAGAGCTGAACTTTATGGTCGAGTGATGCTTCAGTTTTTGCCCTCGCCAAGTAAATTTCAAATATTTTTTAGCTCCTGCATTAGGAAGAATCTGTGGTTTAAATCAATTAAAGGCGCTCCAGGATGCTTGAAATGAAAGGCAAGGTCAAGGTGTAGGGTTTTGCATGCATTGTACGTCGTTAAATAGAATTCTTTTCTCGGAAGAATTATTTTACTTGCGGCGAGAGGTAGGGAAGATTGGGTCAAGTGGACTGATGCCTCAGGAAAGTGAAGTTAGGTTCAACGATCACTGAGATTCTTCACCGGTTTTTTTTTTTTGTCTTTTGTTTGCGCAAAAAATTTGTAGTCGAGAATTTAATTTTGCAGTAATGGTTTTAAACCCCTTTTTTTGCATTATTTATTGGAGAAAGTAATGCATTGTAATTATAAACGATGAGAAATGCAGTTTTCAAATGCTAATATTTCGAAACGTTTGCGAATTTAAACTAAACAGGAATGCATTAAATATATTCACGAAGATATATTTTATTTATATACATAGACAATTACTATTGATTGCAAATCGAATTTTTTGCATAACGTCACTTTAATGCATTTAATGAAAATTGATATACAATTTAAATGTAAATGTTTAAAATAAATAGTTTGGTTACAAAGAATTATGCGACTCGTTTGAACTCTTTCTTTTTTACGTGCACAATTTTTCATGTCATTAAACGTATCGCTTCTAAAAAAAATAATCTTTCAAAATTTCTGCGTATGAAACTAAAACTGAAACGCAGATTTCATTTAGAATACTTTGCTCTATTGCTTTTATAACTTTACAATTGATTGTGTATTATTAATAAAGATTGTATTAATCGTTTCTAAAAATTCGTATTTGCAGCAAACAGTTATAAATTCAGTAAATAGTATACCGTCGAATTTTTTTCCTGAAATATTGTCATTTTGAGACGATTGATCGTATTATTCAAGAAGTGAATGAAAGAAAAAATGATTCTTCGAAATATTCTCATTTAATCTTAAGAAATGTATTAGTATAAGGTGGAATTCCTATTGTTGAAAAACACGTATAAACTGACGTATACAAATTACAATAAAATTAAACAAAAAAAAAAAAAAATGACAAATTATGTCCCAAAGAGATTTTCAAAAAAATTATAAAATAAAATGGCAAAAAAATATTTAATGGCACTTGGAATAACTTTCACCTTATCGAAATTGGTTTGCAATCGTTAAACTAAAATAGACTGAAATACTTTTTCCTGGTGTTAAAAGAGGCTCATTTCGAACCGATTTCATAACGTGAAAGCAAAATCTTTAATATTCCTCCAAGGTTTTATTTTACGGCATTGTAACACGTGGTGAATTTTCAAGTTTTTAGTAACTTCATTAAACGTATAAAATCTGTCGGTTTGTCGGTGTTTGTTTGCACTTCCACACACGGGTTACTAAACAAACATAAAATGTAAGACGGCATTCATGGGACCTTCACTCTAAACGGAACTCGGCTCGCCACGAATAACGTACTAATTCATCAAAAATTCGTAAGTCGTGAGATCTCGTAGAATCCCACTAAAAGGTTGGCGCAATTCGTGAGACACGCGTAAACTATCAAACACGTTTGATGTAAAAAAAAATGATGAAAAAGAAATGATTCCCATCACTCGACTGACAAAAAAGTAACCATAAATAGCGCGCATTAGGAATAAAAAAAAAAAAAAAAGTAAGGGCTATCGTTTTATGGCGAGTCGTTCAGACGGTCGGAGGAATTCCTTTTCGTAACAAAACACGAAATTTCGTTGCTTTTCCTACCGTTTGACATACATTTTTATGCATGCCGTTGTCATAAAAATAGGGTTGTAATTACGAACTTTATTGATCATTTTAAAAAAGACATCATTCCTCGTCGTTCGCTTTGATTTCACTTGTTTGAATCATTCCTTTTTTATTGCCTCCTGATGAAATTCGTATAAAGGTTTTGAAATCCTATATTTTTCACTCGAGTTTGACAATTCATAAAAACTGTTATTATGTATTCGAATTGTTTACGCCTAAGAATTGTTAATTGCTTGAAACGAGAATAAAAAGAACTCTGCTTATGACAGCTAATAATGACAGTGTTTCTAATAAACATGGACTATAATTACATAACGTTCTAGTTATGAAGTCATATGTTAGACATGCAACATTGTACACAATTTATTAAATACCACTTTCTGATAATTGAATTTGGAAGCTATTGAAAATTAATCATTGCGAAAAGCAACGTGCAATTAAAATCATTTTGACCTTTCAGTGAACATTTTCATCGTTAAATAACGTTCAATTGATGATTAATTAATTAAGAATGTTGCATTGATTTTCAAATTGAACTGGAAGGGAAATTTTGTGAAAATGAATGGAGTCAAACCTAGCGGAAAATTTAAAACGTTACAAGTACGTATTCAATTCCTTTGACTCGATCGAACATAATTTGCACAGATTTACTTTCATCCACAATGTTACATTTCTATCACTTTTTCATATTAAGATCTTCAAGTAAGTTAAGATAAAAGTACACAGATTCTTATATAATTATAAACTTATTCTCTGGCTATCAATAAAGACCTTATCAAAATAAAATGCCAGTTATAAATAACCGTAACAATGTTGCCATGATTATTTTATTTATAGTAATCTCGACCAATTAGAACAACTATATTGCCTCAACGGTCAGATTCCTTAGGTCTATAATTATTTATCGTGTAACTTGACTGCAAATTTTTGCGACTTATGCAATTAGTCAAATGAATCGAAGCCTTTTGTTTCGATTTTCCTATCAAGTTCACTCTTTCACTTATTAACCATGAACGTGAAAAATCATTATTCCATTAAATTTTGCGTTCTTATTGCAAAATCAATTTTCGAAACATTCCAAGAGATAATTGCAATGTAAAATTTTGAGTGCTCTTTAATTGATAGAGTAATGGTCAGAAAATTGAAAATTAGGTGTTTTCTCCACGATTCACAGTCATAATCGTATAAAACGAATTTTCGCAAATTGTTCCGAGATGGGAAGAACCAATAAACTTCGCGTCTAATTACATATTTTAGCAAGGTAAAGTCACTTGCCAATGAAAATAACAACCACTTGTCATAAAACGATAGCAATTACCGAAGCCTATAAAAACCGTGACACTTTACATCTATAAGTCGGTCATACAAATTTCTGTGAACACACATTCGCAGCCTGCATCGGTCAATTTCATCGTCAAATTATCCATTTATTGCCTACCTCAGAGAGCAGAGCGTATCTCAGTCCCTTTTCCTGTTCCACGTGTCGCGGCTCTCGGTAGCATCATAGTCCTCTGAGAGTTCCACTTATTCAATCAATCTATTCCACTACCAAACTACGTATCTCACACGTCATCCGTCTTCTCTATCCACCCTCGTAACGAAAAACAAATCAAAAGAAAAGATAAAAAAATCGATCCGCAAAAAAAAAAATGAAATTCTGCAAAAACGAAACACCCGCGACGATTTTTCGTCCTGTTTAAATAATTTACGTACGTGTCTCCCTTGTCACTCACATGCCACACACTCACTCAAAATTTGCAATCAACTGTGAAAATATACCGTTTTTTGCGATGCAAAAATTCGTGGTTTTTCTATTTTTTCCTTTTAAATCTTTATCGTGAACAAAAAACAGTTTCACTTTGCAACAGCGTTTATCAATGAACGTGAAAGCGAATTGTCACACGCGTTGTCGCAGCACAACACTTCAGATAAATGCGCTACCAAAAAGCGACGTGTACCAAAATCTCGTTCCGGCTGGCTGCGAGACTCGCGCGCGTGATCGGGGGTGACGATTCACGGGGTCCCTCCGCGACTGCGGCGGCCGCGTCGGCCTCACCGTCAGCGGTGAGGTCGCAGCCGCTGGTGGGGAAAGGGGAGGGGGCACATATGTACCGAAAGGGGGAGATGAAGAAGGATGCCGGATGGGTGCACGCGACGGGGAAAGCCAAGCCAAGAGAGAGGGAACGATGGAGTGGGGAGAGGGTGGGTGTGAAGCCCCTCGCGCGAAGCAAATTATGAGCTTTGGGAAGACGTTGCCATGGTTTGAGAACCGTTCGATTGATTTTTTGACATTTCCAATCTCATTCCAATTGACACTAATTTTACATTCACTCATTTCCTATTTGTCCCTTTAGAGATGCAAAGAAATTTGTATAAAAACATTACACAATTGATGATTTTTACTTTATTTAACTTAAAATTAAGTAACCCTTAAAGGAGATTATTTACTTCAATTAAAAATGTAGTAAAAGTAACTGAATATTAGTTGCTCCAACTAAGATTTAGTACATTTAACTAAGTTTTATTTTATTTTTATTATTTGGTTTTTTAGAGTATTTTTACATAATTTATATAAATTTTAAGATATCTTTATTGAAATTTCTGTGGAGTAAGCTATAAATAGATTTTGAAATAAAAAAAAAATGCAAAAGAAAATAATGAA
>JABFQA010001029.1:0-15482 GCA_022817065.1 Probaryconus sp. ZL-2020 | reverse complement strand
ATTTAATATTTTAAAAATCATTTAATATTTGATGTGTATATATATATATATATATTACTTGGAATCCAATTGTTAAATGACCATAATATCGTTTCTCGTAACTTGGAAATAGTTGACAAAGGAACAGCTCAAAAGATTTTAAATATAGGATCAATATCAGAGAAATGGATCGTCAACGACGATAAGAAATGAAGATAAGAATTGTAAAAGATTGAACACGCAAGAATATTTTCCAAATCCACAATATCTTACCAAAATCATGCTCAATAAAAGACACTTGAAACTGACGTTTCAAATGCATCAACGCTGCGCACATATACCTACAAAATTCTGTAATTACAGAGATTAAAAAATGTGTCCTTGTTTTCCTTATAGAGATATTTCATCAATATTGAAAAGACACCATACATAGGTATACGTGATTTATCGAATAGAAAATTGTATTCAATAAATTCAAGTTTGAAAAACTTCAAAAAAAGAACTTACTTTTTTATTCGAAGATGAAAATAAATCAGAAACGTAAGGGAATGTTGTGCCGAACTACTGATGTACTGAGTTAACAAACTCAGATATACCCATGTATGAGAGCATCTTCATTTGTATATATTTATCGTATATTATACACGGATAAACTTAAACTATCTCTTGCGCGAAAACGTCCCCGAAATTCTCGAAAGGAAAAACTTTTTTCATAAATAATAATAATAATAATAAAAAAAAAAAGATAATAAATATTGGAACGTCGACTTTCAGAGAGATTTGTTCGCAAGGAATAAAATCACATATACATATGATCACATGGAAATGTCATCTGGGAAACATTGTTTGTAACACTTAAAAATATAATTGGATACCTGACATGTGATTGTAACATCAAAAATGGAGCATTTTTCACAGTCCCTTTATTTGTTAACATAATGACTAATTTGAATTAGTGTACTTTATTACACAATAATGACATGTCACTGAGAACACAACAATTGCACTGAATTACATCATTTTCTCTGATTACAGCCTATGCCGAAGAAAAGAAAGACAAAAAAAAAAAAAAAAAAAAAAAAAAAAAGAAAAAAAAAAAAAAAAAAAAAAAAAAAAAAAGACCGGCTACAATATAATGATAGCGCTCATAATGATTCGCGTCGAGCAAAACAGTCATCGGATGCCATTTGTTTTTAGCATTTGATTTATATGTTACCTTTGAAAATAACATTAACGTACGCGTCATATTAATTCAGAAGTAATTATCACTACTTGCACGCGTCGGCAGGATTGACAGTATATTGAATAATAATTGTATAGGTGGCTGGATTGACGTACCACAGTGAGAACCGTCGGCTGCACGTGCAACAAAACTCACTTTTTTTATTCTGTCACTGCCCTTTGATTCATTTAGCTAGTTATAACATTAACCCCAGTGAGCTTTTTATGCTCAATTCATAATCAATCATGAATCTTGAATCATTGACAAATCTATCAAAAACTAATCACAATTGATTCAAAAGAAAGTCATCGCGTTAAGACTATCACCAAAGACTACTCAAATTGAACATTACTCTTTGAAGAGTAATTGTTCATGAAAATGATCACATTCGAAGGAAGGAAAATTTTTAAAACAGAGAATTACAATATCATATTATAAACGAAAATGCTTTTGGCGAACCGTAAAAAATCAACATAGAAAGTTATACTTTTAATTTGTCAATTCTCCAAATGTCGCTACACGTAACATGCAAAATTGCATAACGATTGGATTGAATGGGCACACGCTTTAAAACATCAAAAGCACGAAACTATCTCTCTCTATCATTAAATAAAATATTTATTATTTACACTTGCTCTGTAAACCAATCGCAAAGATATCTGATCTGTAATTCATTTAATTGAAAAGTCAAAAGGTACAAAATTGTAACGTAATATGAAAGTTTCAAATTCAAAGCAACGGTAATCTAAACGATTGCAAGGAAATCTAAAATTAATTTGGATGAATATAATATGAAATAATTAGTAGAAAAAAAATCGCTGTTAAATAACGTTGGTGGGTTTGATTTGATGTAAGGTCATAAGGGCAGCAAAGTTTCGTGACTTGCTTTGAGCGTTGCCTGATACGAACGCAGTCGTAACATGAATTTGACCACTTGATTTAACCCTTTAATCATCCAGTCGAAATTCCACGACCAATGTTTGGTGGAAATCTGCGTACCAGTTAACCACGTGACATTCCAATATACGTGAAAGAGGCAGCAAAGACGAACAAAAGCCAATGTTATTGGTCGTGTTCTTCGGTCTATTGAACGATTGTAGGATTAAATCAGCCCTTTTGTCTCTGATGGCTGAAACTGGAAATGAAGTGACCTTGTTTCATTGATTGCCAAACGATTTTTGAGAGGCGTCGTTATGTAATTTTGCACTCAATGGTCTACGGAAGAGTCTTATAAATGCCTTACCGATTTCAAGAAGTCGTTTTTGCGAAAAACTTTTTCGCAGCTAGTTTCATATTTTTATATGATTCAAATTTCGGCTCTAGAGCCGATCAGTCTTGTTGCTTGTTTTGTTTTGTTTTTATATATTGTTTTAAAGTACGTGCAGGTTTTCGCAACTCTTGGACTTGCTGTCCCTCGCCCAGACCTTACCTAAAAGGCTGCGTACTTTGAGGCTCGCGCTGGTGCGACTGCCGCGGTATTTCTTCGGTGAATTGTTCTCCGAGCATGAGCCGAGCGGCGATTTACTGCGATTCTTGCGCGACCTTTTACGGAAGAGGTCGCGGGTTCGCTCCGGGTTTTCTAATTTCAGTCGAATTTGCGTAAGAAGTCCCACAAGAAGTTCGTCCACGTTGTGGTTTATGCCGACTGACGTCTCTATGAACTTGCAGTCAAAAGATATGGCCATGGACTTACCCTCTAAAATATCAAAGTTAATTTTTTTTTGTTTTCTTACTCTGCAAATTCAGATTTAGTTTCTTATGATGTTAATGGGGATTTTTACAATGTATATTTTAATGATAAAAGAAACGGATTTATTCAGAAGATAGTGAAAAACTGATGTTTACTTTAAAGGCAAAGTTAGTTTCGCGATCGAAATTCTTGCGTGATAATCCATCATGAGGTATTCTTCTGGCTTAGTTGTACGTTTCGAATTCTGCTATCAGCGGTGAACACAAATTAAATGTATGATTGCAACTGAGTTTGCTCACATTATCTGTGTTTGGCATTTACTTTCCTGATTACATTCATTTCCTTTTTCTTTTTGAACCCATTTATTTATTTCATTTGATAAAAGTGACTAACTATGTCAATTTGCTAATTAGCTTTTCACGTTGATCTTTTACTCCTGTGGCAATCCCCTTAATTCGTATCACGTTATTTATTCAATTTAACTTAAATTGCACATGGGTTTTAATCGACAATCTTTATAGATTTTGTAATTGTTAGTATGTTAAATGAAATTTAATGGAG
The DNA here is from genome assembly GCA_022817065.1 of Probaryconus sp. ZL-2020. Classification (NCBI taxonomy): domain Eukaryota; kingdom Metazoa; phylum Arthropoda; class Insecta; order Hymenoptera; family Scelionidae; genus Probaryconus; species Probaryconus sp. ZL-2020. Next base: position 12,030 of record JABFQA010001029.1, on the reverse strand, counting down.
GGCATTGATTTTTGTGAGAAATTTGTAAAGTAAAAATCACGTTATTACCTTCGGTTGGAACTACACGACTACGAACAAGATCCACTTTATTTCCCACAAGAATAACAGCTCTGGCGGAAACATAGTCACTGCGCCAAAGTATTTGCAAGACTTCTTCTGCGACACGTACAGACATCCTATCTGTTGTCGAGTACACGACGCAGTAAGCGTGAGGCTCGTACGTTGATATACAATTTTCTGGCTGTAACACAAAAAAAAAAACAAGTCATTACGATTACCTTTTGTTCTAATGAAAAGGAAATTGTATTATTTATTTTTATTTTTTATGGGGATATATATTTCATGAATAATGCATCGTAATTTGCCAGGAAAGATTATTTTTTTCAAAAAGATTATGCTTTTATAAAAGAAAGATTTGTTGTAGTGAGAAATAATGTTCATACGTACATACATATGTATATCGCAAGACTATTTGACTTGAGAGCACGTTTATATTCATGAAATATAATCGGCATCGATTATTACTCGGTGCAATTCGAGTAGATTTATAATAGCTTATATAGTTATCCCGCATAAATTTTGTGATGTTTAATTTATCCCTCGCTCAATGAAACCCAAGAATGTTTTCTTCACAAAATTTACGACGATTTTAACTAAAATTGTATAATTATTCATCTCTATTTCACGAGGAATTCCTGACATTTTTACATTGAATTTCGCTCAAAATTTGTTCACGCCACTGTCAAAGATAATTCATCTGCGTACAATTTAGGATAATCATTAAATCCTACCTATTTTTAATTGTAACATTGAACATCATTTTTTTTTATCTTTCATTTAATAATTCATAAACAATTTTAATTCTTTTTTTAAAAAGTTCCGATTTTGCTGATATTATTATTACAGTTCTTATTGATTTAATTTTAAGAGGCCGGAGACCTGCAGAAAATATAATAGGACGAAAAAATAATAACCTTTTTTAATAAAATAATTAATTCTCTTAAATTGTTAAGAGTCATTCGAGCTGAAATTCGATAATGTATTAAAAAAGTAATAACGTTCAAAACTACTGTAGAATGGTTCTAAATGACGTATCGTTATGATAAAACGTAAATTTATGCAAATTTAAAAGAGGAATCGTCCTCGGGGAAAATCCAGAAAGATTTCAAAAGCGATATCTAATTGACGTTCGTGACATTTTTAGCTGTTTCTCACATTCATGCTTAAGGAAGAAAAAGGATTTTTCTTGGATATAATAAAGAGATTCGATGATTTGACAAGGAGGGTTCTACCAAACGGAACTCTGTAGGTTCAAAATATCTAAATTCTGGAAACGTTGTCTTTTCTTTTCAGATATATTTTACCTCAAGGAAAATAAATGAAAGAACGATGAAAACTTTTCAAGAATTATTTCGAAAGAAGATTCAAATTTAAAATAATGCTGATGCAAAGGGAAAAAAATATATAGAATTGTTTTCTCTTTCGTTTAGCCTCAGTATTAACTTGAAATAATTTCAAAAGTTTCAGACATTGTATAACAAAGATTACATTTTTCTTGGAGTTTTCTTTTCTCATTGAAAAAGAAATAGCAAAGAAAATTTTTCAATTTGGGAACTTCATTGAATAAAATTCCAGCTGTAATTGCAACAATTTTCTAAATTAAGACAATTTTTCCACCGAATCGAAGAGACAGAGAGGGAAAGAATATCTGGTCAAGTACGGAAATAGTGTGGCTGACTGAAATGAACTAAAATTCTGCATATATGTTTCTGGTGCAAATATCTTTCTCGGAAAAAAAAAAAAAAAAAAAAATTTGAAGCTTAGAAAAGAATTTTTGTTCAATGTGCTGAGAACGTGCTGTTCTTCAGGCACATTAAAATAGTGCCAATAACACGAACATTTCGGAATATTGAACTCGGTAACCTCGAAACGTATCGCAAAGAGATGTACCAAAATACACAATAGAGCTCGTCGTTGACTTTGAAGTGCATTTGTGGTGGTGTTCATATACGGGACTATACGTAGATTGATCGTTTTACAGTCGAACACTTTTCCTCATGGCTCGATGGCTGTAGATGGTCGGCTGCCTGCTTGGCAGCTAACTACGCTTCGTTGACCCTATAAGATCTATCCTTCTCCATCATAATTTTCATCCCTGTCAGCCGGCTACATCCCACCGACGTATTATTCCGGATGTCATACACGTGTTTAACGACAGGAATGCTACTGTGTCGACGTCAAAGATTGATTTAATCACATTCGGCATCATTAAACCTCAACAATTTCTATTCGATTGCTCGCCTCGTCCTACAATTTCTCATCGGTTTATTAATATTAATGTTCGCATCAATTTTCTATTTCGCGAAATAACATCTAGTGAATATTAATACGAATTCCATTATCGATATATATATTTGATTCTCACTTTGTTACAAATGTTAACATTTTACCATTACAAATGATATAAATATAAAAATGATACTTTTTTTTTATTTATCTAAAAATTAATTTTCCAATGTCGACGTTATATTTGATAGTACATAGATTTAATTGACTGAACTTTTGACAGGATTTTTCTACTTTTTGCAAAATTATTCTGCAATTCTTCGTGCTCTATTATTGCATTGTGTACGTAGCATACTGACAAAAGGAAGAAGATTAAATTTAAGAAGATTTACATTTATATCGGTCCGCAATCCTGTATACGTGCGTATCCTTACCACATCTCTTTCATGGTGCAAAAATGAATAGCAAGATTTAAACTCGCTACAGTACCGAGGGTCATAAAATTTTCTATTATTCTTTGACTTTTCCTGGGCATACAATACATTTTCCATCGGCTCTCTTTCTCGCTTCAAAAGAATTTTATTACGATAGTTTGATTCTGTTAACAGATTTATATTTACTTTGAGAGGTTACAAAATCGATAAAGGTTGTTACTTCTTTTCTTGGGTAATATAACGTTTATTATTTCGATAACAGGCTTAATTTTGACTTCTGATATTTTGAAAATCCTAACGTTTACCTTTAATAAGGATTTCAGATAAGTTTTTTTAATCTTTCAAAATTTATCTGAATTGCACAAAGTGTCAGAGTCAAATGAATTTCTTAAAAAAAAAAATCATTGTTTTTGTAATTATATAATTTTGTATATATTCTTTTAATAACAATAAAGATTACGTAATTTTAACATTGGCAATGTTTTAACTTTGAGATGAGAAGAAATTTAACAATATTTAACTAAATACTCAAAAAGAATCTTTGCGTTTTTACAGGTGACCAGACTTACGAAAATTTAGGATGGATACCCAGCGAATTCGTTATCCAGCATAAAACCGACGCTGAGGCAATCATCCTGCATTGAAGTTGTAAGTATAAATTGTGTAACTTTACACTGATTAGATAACGTAATTTTTTATAATAGTGTATAAATAAGACAGTACATTTACATAATAATTAAAAGACAATTACTAATTTTGCAATGTGTTTTTTTTTTGTTTCAGTGGTAAGTTTTTGAAGTCCAGCATTTGAAGTTGTTCAGGTATCCAGTACCAGGTGAGTGAAGGTTTTATTTATTTAAATTTCCTTGTCTAATTATCTCTTTTTTTTTTGACGAAACCAATCGACTTTAGACTTGACAATACTCAAAACGTTGACAGAACTTTGGACTTTATTTTTTTTTTTTTTTTTGACCAATTACAAAGGTAGGAAGAGGATTTTTTTTTAATTTTTTTTGCACGCAAATTCACCGAACAAGCAGAATGGACGTTTCCCAGCAAGAATTAAGATGCCCTTTTCTTGGAGGATTCAAAGTTCCGATGCAGGTAAGAAAATGCAAATTTTGCTCTGGTTTTGCCACGTTGACTTGCATCAAGGAAAAGAAGATGTTTTTTTCTTGTAATCACGTGTGCACTATCATATCACATGAGAAATAACAAGTAAGTCAAAAGAAAAATCATTGTGTGATTTCAGGTAAATAGACATACAGCATCATTAGGATGGACATCCAAAAATTGTCTGTCATCCAGTAGAAAACCGATGCTGAGGCAATCATCCTGCATTGAAAATGTGAGTACAAATTTCTAAAACATTGACATTTGGTGTGTCTGAAGTTCTCATCGATTAATTCATCGATAATTGCAAAAATGACTACAATCGTTTCTAAAAATTTGCAAAATCTAACTTCACTAAAGATTTTGCAAATTCTTTCTTTAAGTTACTTCTTGTAAATTGTTAACGATGTTCGTCTTTACAATGTCTTTAGTAAGGTTTGTCTTTTTGCAAATTTTTCGATGAATTAATCGCTTTGTAATAATATGCAAACATGCTTCGTAGATGTCATACGAATACAGCGCAACTGTTTCAACGTTATTTTCCAGTCTCAGAAGTGATTCAGTGAGACAAAAATCCTTGAACAGAAACCGTTCCGAGACGAAGGTCATTTGCTTGACACGATTTACTCGAACACGTCGCGTATCTTATTTTTCGTACGCTTTAAGGCAGAAAAAAAACATATCGAAAACTTCCAAATTCTACTTCTAATTGTTTGATATCAATTTTAGCATATCTGCGGAGTTGAGTAATTGAGATGGAGGTTGACTGTGACTTCATTAGTCATAATCAACTCGTTGGACGAATTTGTTGGAATCGCTCTAACGTGCATCGAAGATGATAATCTTTTTACCGAGAAGTTTATACTAAACACGAGCATAAAGAAAATGCGCATTACAATAATTCAGAAGAAGAATTTAATTTCATTACCAAAAATGATGAATAAAGGATGTTATTAAATTACAGTTGTTTAAAAAGATAAAAAAAAAATGTGTTAATAAGGATTACAAAAAAAAAAAACAGAAGGATATGAGCTTTGAATTCATTTTTTTTTTAAACTTTGACAAAGTTGAGCAGAGTTTACAATGTTATAAAAAATATAGTGTGAAATTACGGCGCTTTACCAACTTATTAAACTGATTAAAAATTTTCTAATGAAAAAAGTTTATACCACTGATTGTGTATAATTTTGGAAGTTTACCTACAAAAATTTAAAACCATTTTTAATTGTCTTGAGCGATTGCAAAAAACAAATAATAGTTCAAAGTTTACTGAATATCTTTGTAAACCATTATACAACGATATATTTAGCATTATATCATAGAATCAGGAAATGTAATAACTGAATTAACGCGCTTTTTTCTGCATAACATCACAGAAAGAATTGAACTGGACGTTTCTTTAACATTCTTCGAGTCCATTAAAAATGATGAGAGTGTGTGTGTGTGTGTGTGTGTGTGTGTGTGTGTGTGTACTTACACAGAGTACAATATGTGCGCGTAAACGCACCTTGACTCATATAGTAAATAGTAAGATATAACTTTCTCCAATGCGACTTTTGATCAATGGGAGTGAGCCGGACGTTAGTAGTACTTTCCATTTTACTATGTTCCACTCATTCTCTGCATTTAATCACACGTTCCGTTCAAAATATACACCGTTTCTTGAATAGTAATTAAGCGAATATTCCTGTATGATATAATACCTTACATTAATGCCGCAATGTCCTTACAATATTGCGTTTCATGTTTCAGGTAGTAGAGGAAGATCCTTTGCCGAAGGCCGTGTGTTTTCGTTGTCTTTACAATTTAGAAAACTTCTATGACTTCAGGACAATTTGCATCAATGCATTGGATATGCTACAGAGATGCTTGCCTCCAGGTGGATACGATGTGAGTATTTAGCTCCAACTGAATCTATAACAGAAGATGAGACTTTTTTTTTCAAAAAAAACGTCTTGGTTCTTCTTGGTTCTGAATCTATTTCATTGAATTATATCATATTTTTATTTGGTATTATAATCTTATTTATCCTTGAATCGTAATTCATTTAAATGTATTTTTCAGAAGTACAAAATCCCTAATCATGGCAACCATTATACAGCTCTTCATTCAGATTTCCTTAAGGAAAAAGAAAATATGCCAATACTCATACCGGAAGCCCCCATAGTTAATCCCAATGCAGCCTTGGGCACTCCGCCAAGACTTAATTCTGATGGTGAAGCAGATCACGAAATAGAAGAGATCAATCAAAGTGGAACAGATGAAGGTATTCTTTTTTTTTCTTTTTTCTTTTTCTTTTTTTTTTGGTCCCATGAAAAACAAATTACTCGAAATGGTGGAAAGGAGCAACTTGTTGAATGGGGCTCTGTTTAATCAATAATTCATTTGCCACTCCTGAAACATGGTCACCTCATAACGCTACCGCTTTGTTCAATTATATAATGAACAGTGATATTATTATTTTATCAATAGAATACATTTTCAAATATTCTATTTCATGTTTTATGTATGTATAATGATATAACTTACTTTAACTATGTGCATTTTTGTTTCTCTTTCATAATACCGTAAATCGTTTGCCAAATTAATAATAATAATTTGCGTCATTCCGTTCAAAAAAGGTGGAGATGATGGAGACGACAGAAAATCAGACGATTACGAAATGGATATGGAAACAAACCCAAGTGATTTTTTGGAGCTGACATCAACTGTCCCTGAAGATACCGAAGAACATTCTATGGTCCAACAAAAACAGAACATAGAAGTTTTTCAACACAGGAACGAGCAGCATGAAGTGTACGTGTGCTCACTTTGCAACAAGGCATTTAGCTCAAAAGGTCACCTGTCCCTTCATGCGCGAATACATGTTGGCGCGGGTGATGTCATAGGCGAGAAGGTTATCACCAATGATCATACTTCTTACAAAAGGCCCTACCAATGTGATCTTTGCAACAAATCATACTCGACAGCAAAACATCGCTGGGGTCACGTTTCAACGACACACAGGTTCAATATTTTTCCTTATCATTACATTACATTTTACATTACTTGATTGATATTATCGAAGAACACATTTATTAAAAATGACTCCTTAAAAACGAAAAAACCACATAATTAAATTATTTTTTGTTTCCAACAGAGGCCATCCTGCTGTAACTTGTGCGCATTGTGGACGCATTTATTCGACAAGGTCAAATCTTGAAGAACATATTAAGTCGAGACACGACGGGTTACCTTTACCAGAAGAAACTTCGTATGTGCAAATCGACAACAAGTATCAGTGCAAGACCTGTCCCAAAATGTACACGAACATCACAGACCTGAACAGACACAGTCGAGTATGTTTAAACGAACAGCGCCGAGAGCAACAGAACGATAAAAGAGATAAGGCAATAATGGATGATTCTGATTCCGAGTGCGCAGACACAGACGACGAAACTAAAGGTTACAAAACTGCTGAGGCCAAGCTTGCAAAGAATCCACAGTTAACGATCCTTAAACAGGCGTTAACCAAAGGTTCAGAATCATTAAAGCGTGACCTGGAAATGAGAAATAAGGCTGTTTGTAAATTCAAGAAAAATGGTAATTTTACAATGTCTTTTTTTTTCTTCTTGTAAACATTCTTAATATTTCTGGTTAAAATTAATTTTATGGCATATTTGTAATGTGAAAAAATGTTATAAACTTTATAGAAAATGAACCAGAAGGTCCAAAGAGGTGGCTATGTGAACTCTGTCCTCAGAGCTTTACGACAATAGAGAGCTTAAAGGAACACGAAACAACACACGAATCAACGAAACCGTATATTTGTGTGTTGTGCGAAAAACATTTCACTTTGAAATCATCATTAAGTAGACATATCCAAACGCATCATGGCATGGATCCAGCTCCTTATGTCAACAACGAAACCTGCTACAGACCAATTGCGACAACGCAGACGTTTGAAAAGCAACTTGATATAATACAAGAAACTATCAAACAAGAAGACAATCAGGAATACGCCAAATCTCCAGAGCCTATTGAGGTTTGTAACGAATTATTAAAATTATTGGATTACGACACTTTTCATTTGTGCGTTGTATTCTTGCATTGCATTTTGTCATTAAACGTTGTTACGGAAGTACACTTCGGCATCTTGTTGGCATATTAAATATATATAGTATTTAGAAAATAAAATGTATGCGTTAACGTAATCATTGGTCTGTAGGCTTCCACAATATATGTACAATTCAACATTATTTTAAGTTTCAATGTTATAAAGAAAATTTGTGAAATTTATAATACGTTTGTTATTTTTTACAGCCTGAAGTTATTACTGAATCAATGAACAACAGCAACGCTAATGTTAATGGAAATGGAAATAGAGCACAGTATCATTTGTTTTTTGTTTGCGAAATTTGTGGAAGTTCCCATCCAAGTAAATGGGATCGTTGGCTTCACGTTAGTAATGAGCATAGCAACGAACCATCGAACAGGGTAATTACGAATTAAAATCTTTTAAAAATTTTGAGAAAGATTAAATAAAATATTCATGAATATTAATTGTTCAATATAAATTTCAGTGCGAAAGAGAAGGCTGCGGTAAAATTTTCGCCACGAAATCTCTTCGTACGGAACACATTCAGCATCATATGATTCAAGGCAGTTCGCCCAACACCTGCGAAATTTGTGGCAAACTCTGGGGCACTCGCGTCGATTATTGGAAACATGTTATGGGCGTTCATACGGAAACCGTGCCTAGAATTTGCGGCGTATGTCTGAAGGTGTTCCCAACGGTCATGCAACTAAGTGCTCATGTGCGCGCTCAACATTGGCCACTGACTAATGGTGATTTCAGTTGCGACATTTGCGGTAGACCTTATTCCAATAAATCAAAAATGACGAGGCACAGAAAAATTCACGGCGTAGACGGACCTCTTCCCATTAATAACGCCATTGAAGAACCCCAACAAATTCCCCCACAAATGCTCATGAATAACGTGCAACATGGCAAACAACCAAACGAGAACGAATACTTTTGCGAGTCTTGCGAGGATCTCAGTTTTCCGAGCAACGAGGCGTTGCTGAGCCACCGGAAAAAACTCCACAGCATATATCCTTGCGATTTATGCGACAAGCGTTACGGCAGAACTTCGCATTTATGGAAACACGTGAGCCGAATGCACAAAGGACATTATGACGTGACCTGTAGATATTGCAGTAAAATCAGTGCAAATAAGGATCATCTTATTACTCATATTGAAAAATCTCACAGGTGCAGTATCTTTTTTATAAATATTCTTATGTTTATAATTTCAATCGTAAAAGTAAAATAAAAAGAAAACAAATATATATATATATATATAAATAACAAATAGATAAGACATTTTTTATCGTAGAAAAAATGTAAATATTGGTACTGATTATTTATTTATTAATTTTGATATAAAACGTAATTTTTACAGACTCGAGCCAGACGCAAAACAGGAAATTGAAAAAATGCGTCCAAAGAAACCTATTAAGGAAGAGAAGGAGGAGTGCTTTAATTGTACAAAATGTCAGAAGTTGTTCCATAAAAGGTATCTCTTGCGTCGTCATATGAAAGGTTGTCAAATTTACCGCAAAGACCCTGGCGCGTTGCTGACTCGTTGCCGTGCATGTGAACGGATATTTAAAGATCGCGCCAGTTTACAGAAGCACATCGAAAATCACCACACAACTTACACTTGTCACCTATGCAATGAGACAATAATATCCAAGCTCGGTATCATGACCCATAACCGAGTGCTGCATATGTTACATCCTGATCTCACTTGTGAGTTCAGTAACTGCAGAAAGCTTTTCCGTACTAAAGAAGATTTGGAAACTCATAGAAATGAGCACAAAAATCACGCTGTACTAAACGTATGCGATTACTGTGGTGACACTGTAGAAAACAAACTTAAACTCAAGATGCACGTCTTGTCACTTCATCGCAATGAAATTGGCGTTTCCTGTGGAGTTTGTCTTATCCCGATGAACGACCCTAAGGAACTGAAACAACACGTGGAGAATACTCATATCGATATTCTCATGAAACCCAATACTTGCCAGGTGTGTGGAAAACAGTACGCTTCTAAATGGAAGGCGTTCGATCATACCAAAAAGTGTCACGGCAAGGTATTCAAAACTTGCAAACAATGTTTGGCTGTCTTTACAACGGATGACGATTTGCGTTACCATTATCAACATATACATCGTGTGACTAAGGAACAACTGGCATTGTTTGAAAGTCATGTAAATAATTCGAAGCAGGAAAGCATGGATGGATCCATGGAACCAAGTGCTATTAAACAAGAGCCACCGGACGACGAAGACATCTATGAGGATTTGTACTCTGATCAAAAGGTTTTGAAAGGAAATAAGAGAAAGAAGAAAACCGATACATACGATTGTGAGATCTGTCCGGAAATGTTCCTTAATTACGAAACATTGTCTAATCATTACAGAAACGTCCACAACATCGAACCAATAATGCGTTCTAAAAAATCTAAATCTGGCACTAATACGAAACGAGTGCGTCGTGGGAATTTCGAATGCAAGTCTTGCAATAAGCAGTACACCACTAAAGCTCATCTTTGGAATCACATGAATGTCTGCGCGAAGAATATCGCGGCTAATCAAGTCATCAACGATATGCCCACTGATTTTCAGTCGTCAATTCTAGAAGCTCATCTAAAGAACAACAATCAAATTATTAAACGCGAGGAGCCTGATCCAACCGTCAACGAGTCAAATCTAAATATCCCAGACTTCAATCTCTTCGAAGACATTAATTTACAGTTGTCAGGTCAAAAGCCTGTACCAAATTTAATGCCATTGCCCAAAGTCAAACGTGTTCATAGCAGTAAATATTCTCGTAAAGATTCGCGAAAAGTCTACGACGAGTCTACGAATACTGAGTGCACCTGTGAAGTTTGTGGTAAGCCATGGCCTGCGAAGAAACATCTATGGCAACACTTGATAAGATTCCACAGAGCGGAAGCAGCAGTTACTTGCGGCGTTTGTCTTAAGCTCTGTACAACTTACGATGATCTCGCGGAACACTTGAAAATGGCCCATCAAACTCTTCTCTCGTGCGAAGGAAATAATTTTACATGCAAAATCTGCGGCCGTTATCACAATGCTCGCAGCAAACTTTCCTTGCACATGAGTATTCACATCAATTACAATGGAGTCGTCTGGTAAGTTATGTTTTGTAATTTTTACACGTTGAATTTACTTTTGTTTCAATTGCTTTACGTTCGATATATAACGTGCTTTTTATATTAGTGTAAAGTAAAATTATTTTCATTGTAACACATTATTAAAATTACAGGTGTAAGCGTTGTCAGATGAACTTTGCAAATGTTGAAAAGTTGAAAGAACATATGGCCACTTGTACAATTAAACAAGCTGAAACAGAGGAACAAAATGATGACCTTGAAGAGGAGTCCAATACGAAACAAGATAACGGAGGGGAGAACGGTGAAAATGAAATGGAAGAAGAGGTTGAAGACGACGAAGAAGAAGAGGAGGAGGAGGAGGAGGAGGAGGAGGAGGAGGAAGAAGAGGAGGAGGAAACGGCTCAAGGGGAAACTGCAGATTATGAGTCTGAGGTTGACGGAGATGGGTCGGAAGACGAAGACACAAATTCCGCTAATTCTGATGATTCAGATAGTGAAAGTAATTCAAGTTCCAGTGGCGATGATGACGATGATAGTGACAATGATGAAGATGACAATGAAGAACATGAGAACGGAGAAATGGAGTCCAGGTCCGAAAGCAGGGGCAGTTGTGAAAGTAACAGCGGTGAAGATTCGGATAATTCTCACAACGAATATGATCAATCCAATGATGACGATGATGATCAAGAAATGCCAGAAATGGATGCAAGTCCAGGAGTGATTGAAAAAGATGGCTATGCTGAAGGCAATGAGAATGGAATGGATTATTCAGATGATGATGGACCACCGGTGCTCAGTCCCATGATGCCAATCATGAAAATGACAGAATCAGATGAACACGACATTGAACATTCGAATGAGGTTTGTTAATTTTTGTTTGCTATTAAAATTTTCTGCTGCTTTTTCATTTGTATCTGTGTAATCACTTTTTAATGCAAGAAGAAATAAATGTGTATTATTTTATATTACAATGTACACTTTAATTCTTAAATAATCATTTTGAAAAATTTTAT
>JABFQA010001028.1:0-15482 GCA_022817065.1 Probaryconus sp. ZL-2020 | reverse complement strand
ATCTTAAAAACAAAAAAAAAAAAAAAAAAAACAAATATTATTAGTGTGAAATACATAAAAGAACGTAGAACAGAAAAGTCCCCAAAATGTTTTACTGATTTAATATCCAACGTCGTACAAAATATGAAAGACTTTCTTGGAGAAAGTCTTCCGAATCTATTTCAGTTCGACAACGTGGTCCGAATCGTTTAATATAACTTTAATGTCCAACCTCAGTTGAATTCCAATGCGCCGATACATATCGTTTAAGCGAACCCGCAAATTCCATTGCAGGGAAGCGACGATTTAAAAATAAAATGTAATAGGGTGAATTTTCAGTTCCAACTGAATTTCGTTGGCATCGTACAATGGTACGATCGAATCTCTCTTGTTAAAATCACCGATGCCCGATGCTCTCGCGATCCTTCATTTATCGTCACCGAATGACTTCGTTACTTCTTTTACGACTTTGAATTTTTCATTTGCCTTTTGATGTTTATATCGCAGCTTATATGAATGTCACGATGTGATCGAGCACGCACTCTTTTGCCCCCGGGATTCGAGTTACATTAAACGTATCAATTCCGCTGTAATATCCTACGAGACGATTTCGTTTAATTTGAATTTTGATGTATCATTCTCTTGAGATTTATCGTAATACAATCAACGAATATTTTTCGACCTATAAACGATACACTTTTAATTAACACGCCGGTCATTTATTGCCGCAAATGAAATTCTCCGTCATTTCAGGTTATCCGAAAATAACAAATTCTTCGAGATTTAAAGTGGTTCTTACTTGGGATTGAAATGCACCTGATAAAATAAAGCATAACTGTTTAAATTAAAGGTATCTTTATCTGCAGGAATTAATCAGATCAGTATTAAAATGTGATCTGAAGATATTAAATACCGATTCTAGAAATGGTAATATTCATAAATAACAATGTTGTTTATTTAACATGTTTTGCGGGCAGAAAATTAATTGTTAAAAAAAATCTCTCGTTGTACGTTTTTATTATTACGAGAGAAATTGAACGTGATACGTTCACTGTTTTTTTATTCAAGTTGAAGAGGCAAACTTGGTGATAATATGATGCCTTCGGGGGTGATCAATAAATATTGCCTCTCGGAGGTAAAATTGGGTAGCACAGTCATGCTGCGGTTGCCGCCCCTTTGCTAGAACTGACGCAACTTATGACTCGCGTATAAACATTCGATATTGATAATAAAGTCGAATAAAATATTATGATATGATATTTATAAATAATGTTATATAGTCCAATAAAATCAGACACTTTCATCTAATTATGTCGTTATTTTTACGCTTTAATATTGATCATACGTTGAATTATTCGAAATTGTTCAACGTCGGCTACTGAATAAGGATAATAAATTGTCATTACTGCGTTTAAATACAAAATGATATGTAATTTAGTCAGAGTTGTTCTGTCAGTAACAACATCACTTAGAATGCTGAGAATTCATGGCTGTTGGAGAAATGATTTTCTGCTCGACGTGACTATTGCGCGGTTTTGCTGAGAATCAATTCAAGAAAGTACGGCTATTTGTTTCGTAAATTGAATGATTGAAATGAAAATGCCTTATTTGTGGGTATTTGAATAATGGATTAAGTGGTGTTTATTTCGGAAATGAATTGGAATTAAAATTGAGAAAAAAATCAGGACAATGGCATTAAAAGAAATACCAAAGTCAAGCAAAAACCGAAATTCTTAACTAAAAAAATTCCAAAATTCAGATGAAATTAAAACCATCACAAAACACCAACTAAATCTGAAAGAAAAAAAAAAAACTTGGAAGATCATAAGCAAGTTTCATCAGCTCTTCGTTCCTCCATCTCAGCGTAAATATAAATATGCTTTGCAATGCACTCGAGCGTATGTTCGGAGCAGTCACGCACTTTAGCGGTCTTCTTCTGTGCCGTCAAGCCCCAACTCTAGGAGCCTCGCGACGCAAATTTACTGTCCCAGCGTTTCCTTCCCAGTGCATCGCACACAACAAAACGAGAGACGCCGCTCCAAAAATATTCGGCTCGTAATTAACATCGAATCCAAGACCGCGAGCTTTTAAATCACCGCGCATGCAAAGCACTCGCAAATCAAGCGCGGGATCCTGAGTGCCGGTTCCTTCGCATCTTAGCAGTCAACAAGAAATACTTACAATAATTCCCTCGACGCGACCACGCCCAGCATTGTGTACGCAAGTACTTACGTGCGTACGTGTTGTATAGAGAGTTATATAGGTTGGCGCCTTCTGCTCTCGCGCTTTGGGTATCTTCACCATAGATACGCAACATCACAATGTGTACAATCACTGAAACAACAATTTTTTAAACATTTTTTTATTACTTATTCGTACTTTTGATAAATCGAAATCGTCGCCTTCTAGAAATTTGCAAGAACACCAACTCTTAGGAATTATATCAATTTATATTCGATATATACGAAATCATCATATTTCAAGTCTAAAAATGGAGATTCCTATGAAATTTTATTTCATAATTCAATTAATTTTAATAGCCACATTGTTAAGCGATGATTTTGCAATGCGAATGTTAGAGTCTAATCCAAATAGACCAGAACAATCTATAAATTTGTCTAAATCCCAGACAAACTTACTCGCTAACCCAGACAGCCTTAAATAGTTATACCAAAACAAGTATCCTAAAAATAATTCGAGATTATCTATCCCTTCAACCTAAAGCATCATCATCGTCAGAGCAGAACCAAAAAGAATGAGGGTATTTTCATAGCGAGGCAACTGCAGCTTCAAAAACAAATTCATCGTGTTGTGCCACCGACTGTACACGGGAATATATTCAAGTGTGGCGAAGAAAAGAAAAGTAAATTGAAGGCGGGGAAAGGGGCCAGGACACGCACACGCTTTTCAGATGAAAATGGTGGCGAGGCAGGGTTGGTTCGTCCTCGTAGACGTCCGACCGGTGATCTACGACTCCCTTGCACATAGCGCTGCGCATAACTTTTATCTTACCTCCGCGACTCGGGAAAAGACAGTAGCGCCTGCGAGGCAGTTACGTAACACCCAGCCCGGGATATTACCTACGGATTTTCCCGCTTTCCCTCGGAATGCTGCTGCGAAGCCCACCAACCACCTTCCTATCCCGTTCTTCCAGTCGGGGACTGTGCGAGTGGTTAACGCGACCATTTCACGCCTCGAGAAGCATTTCCAGCGTCGTCTTCAGTTGCCGCTGTGCTTCGCCTCATCCGAATTCTAACCGAATCCACTTCGGACGAAGAACACGGGGATTTCTATTTACTGCGAAAATGGGGTGCGCCCGAGATGGATATAAAGACGAGGGAAATGGGAGATTTCGAGAATAGACAATTATTTTGGAATGTTTTGTTTCGCTCATGATTTATTGCAGATAAAGGGGATCGGGGATGAGCAACTTTTTCAAAAGTCTTTAAAGTTTGTCTTTTGTACTTTACGAACGAGAATTCTCAGAAATATGTCTGCCACTTGTACGGTGAGAATTCACCGGTTACCGGGGGGTTTACTGTATGATCCATGTTTCAAGGGGTTTTTATATTTCAAGGAAATAGAAACTAAAATTTTCTCAGCAATATGCACATTGTTCAACATAAACTACCACACTTTTATTTCCTTCTTTTATAACAGTCTAGATCGTAAACATAACTATTGTTATGATTATATTGCAGTATTTTTAATTTTGAATAAAAAAAATGTAAATCTATAAATATGAAAATATAAAGATAAATTGTATAATGAATAATATATTTTTTTTTTAAATAATTTGTGGTGCTTTATTGAAATAAGTACGCTTTTATCACCCCCACGTCATTGTTTGACAGCACTGTATCATCAGCACTGTAAAAGTTGTTTGGTAAGATAGGCCCGATTCTCCCATCCTGCAAAATAGAGCACGATTCCTATCTTCGAGAGTCTCCTAAATTGCAGCTTACGAGAAAAGAAATTTCTGCCGCTTTCATTCTCTCTATCGTTCCACCCCTGTTTATTTACATACAGATACGGACACTTCGTGATGAAAAAAAAAAAAAAAAATAAAAGAAAGAAAGAATAAAAAAAGGAACCGTATTTTTACCGGTAATGGAGACCTCTGGGTGATAACAAAACTAAGATACATGACATGCAAATGCCTCGTCGACGAAGAAAACGAATAATATTTTATGCAAACGTTAAATATCTAAACACATTTCTGCATTATCTTTAGTCATTTGCACAATGCTATTTCTTTGTTATTAAATTGGTTAATTAATTAATGACGATTATTTCAGGATAATCATTTGATTAAAAGACGTAATAAATTTTGAATAGGAAATATCATAAAGTAAACAGTTTTACTGATACAGTGAAGTTTAGGAATATTTTGTGGAGTAACAGGTTTCAGATTCATCTGTATTCGTTTGTCTTAATGGTGTTAGGAGCAAGAAATTTTGCCAATTTCGCATCTCGATACGCGCGAAACTCGCTCCGGGCGAATCGAAGGGGTCGGACGTACAGTCGCGGACGTATTATAAACGCACGCATAAACATCCCTTGGCGTTATCAGTTGTCGGACGCCGGGGCGCCGGATATTGTCGCATCCTCCACACTCTGCTCTATCTATCTCTTTGTCCCTCTCTAACCGTTCCGCGTCAGAGAAACTTCCCAAATTGGCAATCGTGCGCAACAAGGACACAAAGGTACAACAGATACAAGCAAAATGTAGAAGAAAATTATCACGGATGACCGCTCAGAGTCGTTATGGGACATATTCAAACTCCAATTTATTTCGATGAAATAATAATTGCCGATACCATTTGACCAAGTTTCATTGAATAACATTTCGATTATTTTAGAGAGGGTTACTGTAGAATTTTACAACTAAGATTTTTATAAATAGTTTGATTAAAAATTTTGAAGATGTTTATATATCATCGAATTGAAATAAAGAAGTTTTCTTCACGTACATTCATTATTTATTTCTGACTAAAGGTGTGCATTAAAAAACAAAAACGTTGACAAGTATTGTATCAGATATTCTCAGAATCGTTTTATACATTTTTCAAGCTGACTGTTGACACTCTGAAATTTGACGTACTTTTTACGAGCTCCTTTCCCATATATTCCACCTGGAAATAGGCTTGTGACTTTTACTTTCTTATGGTCCTCGAGGGCCAATTTTCATTTCTGGCTGTTCAGTATTCGCTTCGTTTTTTATTTTTTTTTTTTTTCTTCTTCTTCTTCTTTTACTTCAAAATGTCGTCCCGGCCAAGATAGGCAAAAGCGAGGGTGCGCACCTCGGGGGAATTGGACGGAAGACACCGACGTCTGCTTTCGGTGAAAGTTGTACCTCCCCGTGGTTTATGACCAAAAAAAATTTCGTCCGGGAGAAAGTTCTAAACGCCTGTTTTTTTTTTTTTAACGAACGATTCGTTCGCGTTTCTTGACGCTTTCTAACTTCAATTTTTGTTCCTTGAAATGAACAGATCGACAGTCTTGGCCAGATTGTGTTCGTGCTCACACGTTGATACCAAACTTTTTGAACGATGTACTTCTCTAAATCGCTCGAGTTTCTCGAAGGTGTTGCAAATTTCTTGCACGGAAGATTTCTGCGGCGTAAAATTCGTATGACGTTCTGAATTTCACATTTATTGGGATTGTATTGTGTTTGCAGAGTGTGATTTTAAAATAATCTCATAAAGAATCTATAATTTATTTTAGTTATTTTTTTACCAATTGTAATTTTAGTAAAAATTAATATACAGTCTGAATCATTTTTTTTAATGAATCCTCAAAGATTCTAATTGTTTATAAAACAAATTCATACTATATTTTAATTTTACAAACCGAAGGTTTGTAAAGGTAATATTTAACATAAAAATATAGTTTTGTTCGTGAAATATTTAAAACTCTGTATACACCAAGATTGTGAATTTAAGTGCCAGAAAAAAAGGTCATGAAAAAAACAAGTGTAACGTCAAGTGAAAGTTGAGTCTTCAAGAGATATCGTAGCAAGTTTTACTGCACCTGAAAATTCGTCATGCTGTCGTTTTATGTCGGTATCTTTGAGGAAGTGTAAAGTGACCGTAAAATGTTTCGGTTTTAGTGCATTCATAGCGAGCCAAATATTTTGCTGTCGATTGTTTTATTGTCCCAAAAAACACAGAGCGAGTATGCTTCCCGCTGACAGTTTACCTGATAAAGTTTTATGGTGAGTAAGACAATTATCGACACAATATGCAACTGTGAAAATGTTTTGACTTGTGGGACTTTTCTTGCTTTTTCATTAAAATATAAACAACAAAATACGATAGGTACGTCAAGCTATTCTAATTAAACAGAAAATATATTTCACTTTCTTTTGATAAAGCATGGTTTACATAATTAATCTTAACTTATGCTGCGCTGCAATCTTCAGCTACCCTTAGCTATTTGCATAATTTCAATTTGCATAGCTTTTTAAGTAGTTCGAGTAATAAGAACCGCAATGAATTGAAGCATTGGTTTAAAAGGATGTCAATACGTGACGGTCGAATGAAACACGTTGTCTAATAAATAAACAAGTAATTAAACAAAAAAGTAAGACAGAAAATAACGTTATCGAAAAAAACGTCCGGCGATTCAATTTGAAATAAATCTTGCAGACACATATATTCGCAAATTATTCGCTTCAAATAAATTGAACAATGCGAAGAGCAATGTAACGTTGTAAATAAACTTTTCATTGTTTCTCGAACCTAATAAACTAAATTAATTGTCACCCAATAAATTTCACCGTGATGCCAAATAAACTCCGCTGCAATTGTTTCCAAATCAAATTGCACATTCTTTCTTATTTCAGGAATTTTATTAATGAAACGTTACTTCAGTAGATATTGTTTTTCAACAATAAATCTTGATAGATAAATAAACAATTTGTCATGTGTTTCTTTGCCATCATTTAAAATATATCTTGATAACGAACTGATTCATTAATCTAGACATAACGCTAATTACATTGTCTATATATTCGACTCATAAATTGCTTTTCTCGATTGATTGATAAACTTACAAATTATTGGATATGTGATGTTCCTACCAAAAAAATTAACATTGAAATTATCATAGTTTAAAATTCAATTGAGGCTTCGTAGAATTTCTTTCCAATTTATTCCTCGAACAATGATACGTTTTTTTTTTAAACGTTCTCTTCACTTTCTCTTTAACATTTTTTTTTTTTAATCTATGAATCACGTTTTACTAACACATTGTTACTCGATGTTTAGTGATGTCCATTCCAAACCATTTTCTCCGAACACATTTTCCATTTATAACTTGATTTCTTTAAAAAGAAAAAAAGTCCAGTGGTTCTAAAATAACTGAAAATTGAATGTTAGGAAGTCACGTACGAGATAAAAATAACCGACATGTGACCGAATGGAAGTTAAAATTAAACGTATAAATTTATATATCGTTATATCGAAATCAGTACATACGAGCAGAGCACGCAGTGGGTACCAAGGAAAAGTCAAAACTGCATTACGTCACGCACACATCCGGCGATCAGTCATGCTCGTTTTCGCGCTTATCAAGGACGTTAGATTAGGTTATCTCTAATGCGAGACACACGTTGCATCGAGTATTGTAAGATCAAAAGTTCGCTTGGCTCGAGATTAACGATGTGTAGAAACGACAGTCATTAAGCACAATAATGTCTTTATCATCTTGCAACGTCTCGTTTAGTGAAATAAATGACGAGACGAACCGCCAGATAATTTGCAGTGCAGATTAAGGCGGAGCTTAACTCGCTACTGTTACCGACCATAGCATTGTTATTATTAACAAAAATGGAAAATAAATTGCCAATGTTTAAAGTCTTTTTTTTTTTTAAGACGAGGAGAGAAATTTACGTAATCTCAGGAAGCAAAATATTGCAGAGAAAATTTGTAAAATGCTAATATTGCAAAAATCATAATAGAGATATGAATGAGTTTGTAAAGTATTGACAAAAAAATGAAGTTGACATTTGCTGAGTTAATTTGTATCGCAGGATGTTTTTCTTTGGAGTTATAAACATATTTGTAACTGAATAGAAAAATTTATAAGATAAAATTGTATAAACTTTCGTAAGGTTAACAAATTCATGATACAATTTTTGTTACATAAAATTGTTTACAATATTACAATATAATGATTAACGGATTTATAAGATTTATTTAATGCTATAAATTATGACGAAAATAAACAGCAGTGATATCGATCAAGTCATACTAGTTCATAAAAAGTACGCAGACCATTACACCGATGAAAGACATGAAAGTTTTGCGTGCAACTCTTTATCATATCATTCGTCGTTACAATCAATCGAAGAAATATGCAATCATTAGGGCGTATCGTGATTGTTCGTTTGGAATTTATAGTCAATGCATGTCTGTTATATGGATTTGCAGTATCTATTTTCAGATATTATTTCCTGATGTACCTCGTTTGGTGTCGATAATTTATAACCACTGCCGTTTGCAAAAGTGATCCGACCCTTTTAAGATTTTGACGGTGAATCACCTTTTTACGAACGCATTAATGAATTCATAATCAGCGTCGAGTCGATTCTCCAATGGACTAATTATGTAAATGAACCTCAGAAATTTTCGTACGAGTATCATTGATACAGTTTTATCTACCGCATTTATTCTTACGAGCCTTATTAATTTCTCAAACATCAATTCAATTACTTTTAAATTGCAAACTGCTAATTTATAAATAATTTTAACGTTCCGTAATGGTAACATAATTTTTTTTTTGTTCACATAATAATAATTTTAATATTCTACACGTTCGAAAAATTAAATGGAAAACTAGATGCAACGTTTTGCGATGTTTTTTTTTTTGCAATCTAATTTTTCATGACGCGAGGTCAGTGAATTTAAAAAGTTTCCATTGTGAAATAAAAGAACTCATTGAAACATAAAAACGATGGAGGATGTTAAAAAAAAAATAACTTGAATTAATTTGAGATGGAAAAAAGTCGCGTTTCTTTTGCGCAGCTAAAGCGTTCATAACTCATCGGTTGGCAAGTTTTTTGATATTCGATTGTAAGTTTCTTCCGATCGGCATTATTACACAGTTCAATAAAGAAAAGGTAACCGTAACCAACTGTAAATCCAATCGGACGTAATTAGAGCGGCCCAAAGTCTCATCTTACGAATCAGCAAAGCGCTCGCTGGAGCGGCAATATTACCGTGGTCGCGACGACTGCGAAAGATATTGCGAGAGGGTAAAGTCGGCGAAGGGAGCCGAAGGGTGGCGAAGGGGATGAAAGAGTTAAATCGAGGGTGGTACGGGGGCGGCCAGCGACGAGCAAATAATCGAGTTTAATTGCAAAACCGTCGGCATGATTTAATTACACGCTGCTGCACAGTTGGTTATATATACAGGCATGTCCGTGCATAGATGTATATACGTGTGTATTTCTATACCTACGGGCTACGGAATAATAAGTTCAACAACGCGGTAGGTCGGACAGAGCCATGCATTTTTGCGCACTTTTTTCATTATATTGCATTTCGATTAAATACGAGCTATAAAGTGCATTGCTACGTGTTTTTTTTTTTTTTTTTTTCGTCAGGACGCAAAAGATGAAGCAATTTTTATTACTTTGTGCTTCGTTTACACTTTGTCGGATTTTGATTTACTGTCTTACTGTGTGCCTAAAAAGGACGAAGGCGCTTTACGAGTCCATACCAATTGGGTACGTTCAAATCGGATGTTTAAATGTTCTATACGGATGAAAAAATATTCATATTTGATGAAATATGGATGATGAAACAATAAAAATCACTAGTTAAATACCGCCATATTGATGTAGCGGCCATCTTGAATGGCATGCTATTGAATGGTTAACTCCTTCTAAAATGGACGATCAGTACTTAAACACAATCATTTCTAATGACTAAATTAATGAATCTGTCGATTAAAAATTACCATTCATAAATCATGAGAGGAAAATGTTTTTTGCAAAAATGTTGTCGAGTACGAAAAATATTGGAACGTAAAGCACGAATCGATGATTATATTTTATTCGACCGTGCGGCAATACGATAAAACATTGTCAGCAGTATTTTCGACGAGTAAAACAACGTCCTCACGGTAAATCAAAGTTATTTGAATTGCAATTAAGAATCATGGTCGTAAATTAGAAAGAAAAAGTAAATGAAAGTAAACTATAGGCGTTGTATAACTATCTAAAGGACAGGTGGGAAAGCACTGTGTTTCGCTTCATCGATCTACTTTAGGGGGCGGTGGAACGGTGAAAAATATAGAAGGACGGAAAGCCAAAGAGCAGAATGGAAACCAAGAGCTCGCGTGTTGCGCTGCGACGATTATCAAAGAGAAATCTCTTGTCGCCGTGTGGACTCGCGCGAATGCAACTTTGCGTGTCAACCCTGCTACCGCAGTCAGACAAAAAGCTCCAATAAGATAAGCTAGGCCTCGCGAATTTCTGATATACGGTTGCTAGATTGTATTTTCAAACCGAGTCAGACATTTCTTTGAAATTATTGGCTGTGGCTTTCCTTCTTAATTGAACGCGAATATGAATCAGAATATATTAATCGCGGATAATACACTTAATCCTTTAATGAAATATCATTTCTATACATTTACAGGAGCTTTTTTTATTCAAGTGGTATGTAGAGAAATGAGGCAACGATTAAATGTATTTAATGTAAGGCATTTTTAATTAAACAGATTATTTTTGTTTGGAGCGAAAAATCGTTTAATGCATCGAAAAAAAAAAATAAACGAACTTTTTTTTTCAATTCTAGCAACCAAATTTTATGTTTACATGCTACAATTAAATGGGGTTAATTGCATTTTACTTATTTAACTTACACAAAATAATGAAAAACTGTAAAAACCTAAACTATATAATTATCCTCATTCTCTTTTCTCAGTCCGGTGTATAAAATTTTGAAAAACTTAAAAACTACTCTATAACCACATTTGCATTCATAGCAAGTGAATAAAAAAAAAAAAAAAAGGAAAAACGAAAAAAAACGTGTCGTCACTTGTTTCATTATTCTTTTTGGCTTTTTCATCTTTGTCCTGTTGGGGTAAAAAAAGTGTGTAACATCCAGCATTTATTATTGCTTGCGCGTGAAGTTTGATAGTCCGGTCGTATGGCGTCGGACGCTGGTGGTTTGGCAGAGAATCACGTGGAGGGGTTGTACGAGGGGGTTGGTGAGCGTGCAGGGGAAGCGCGAGGCGGGCACGCCTGCACCTCATAAACTTAAACCCTAATTAACCGGCGCTACGGCTACTGTTGCGCCCTACGTGCGTATGCTCCTCGTTCCTATGTACATACGAACGCACTTTGTCGCTTCTGTAAACCCATCTCTGTCTTTTGTCTTCCTTTCTCTCGCACGACACCGCTTTTGTTTTATAGCTGTTCAGCTTGTATTACACACGAACATTGCCTGAACCACGTCTTTTGTGTCGAGAAGTATTTTGGGATTTATTCATCGCAATGCGTGTATACCTTTTTTCCAACCTTCCAATACATTCTGTTAATTCATTGTATCGTTCAGTGTTTTCAATCAGTTTTTCAGTACGAAAAAGTAAACTTAAAAGCTTCATTTTTCATTTCTTATTAAACACGATCCTTATAAAAATTATTTTTTATGAATTCTTTAATAAATATGAAGTCAGAATAAATTGATAAATTTAAGGGAAAGAGTTGAGTAATGAATGTAAGTCGAAAAAAGTTTCCACGTGTAACATTGGCTTAATTTAACAAGGTCTAGTTGTTTCTGCTACAGTGTATTCGGATCGTGTTCTTCGTCCTTATTCCAAAGAAGGTATTCTCTAGCGAGAGGCGCGATGTATATTGCTCGACTTTGTGTAAATTAGCTGGAGCTGCGGAGGAAACTATCCGCCGGCGAGCACGCAAGTAGGGGCATGCTTCGTGGTGAGCTTTCAAATTCTGCATCCTCCAGGATCTTTGAGATTCGCCACGAGACCTTACGAGATATCCCGCAGGTCGAATCGCGTCGTACATTGCGGGATTAGGAAACTTAGATACGGGAAGTAGTAACGGATTGACTTCAACTACTGTATTTGTTTCGGTTGATACCGGTTTTATCTGACACTCGGTAATAGAAATAACGATTTTACACGTGTTGCATTGTACGCGACGGCCAATCGTGTACTTTACAATCTGGCAAAAGTTAAAATAAATTCATAAAATTATTTTCCTCTGCAAAAGCCTTTGTAACATTGCTGATGAATAAACATTAGTCATCGGAGTATTAACTTTCGACTCGTGTAGAGTTTTTGACACATTCTTCCTGTCACATTTTGAAAAATGGTTTCTAATTAATATCCGATGATAAATTTGGTGTCACGCTAAAGCACGACCAGTTCCTTGTAAATGTTGAATTTTTAATGTTCCTGATGTATTCTGTAATTTTTATATACGGTCCCCGAAGTTACCGTAAGGCAATGCGTCCTGCATGGTGTTTCTCATGAAATATATCCAATTGGCATGTAAAATGTCTTAGTCTTTTCAAAATTACTTATCTTGAGAATAAATCGTCCAATGTTTTAATTCGTTTAATAATAATTTGAAATAGATTCCGATTGATACATTTACACCATCAGTCATTCGTAATCTTAATGACTGCGAATGATAGTCGGTACTTAATAGAGCTCAGTTTAAAGCAGGATTATAAACGACTCTGAATTATCTCTCGATAAGTTTAATGTCGGTTGTTATAATGACATATATATATATAATACAATCCATTGAGATTTACTCAGTTGTTAACATTTAACAAGATGCATGTTGAAAGTACAAATGTATGTGAATAATTTTAATTAGTTCGTACGAAAGGAAACTGAAAGAAAGGATCCCCCTTTTTCTTAAGACAAGTAAAATTCTTGCATATCTAATCCTTGTTAAAACTGTTAGAAAGACATACCGTCTGTTTCTACGCATTTTCGAAGGACCGGTCGTCCTTGGCATCGATAAAATTATACAAGACTGTGGTCGATACCCATTTTTGTTCGAGGATACAGTCCATGCAAACTATACGGGGATACATTTTTGGAGACGGGATTTACGATTCCGGTCGCGTCGTTCTCGTGAATCCGTCGTACTAGCTGCTGCAAGTGTCAGGTCGATACATGAAAAGCTTACGAAAAAACGAACGAACAAGGTGACAAGGAGAATTAAGTCGTTCCTGGCACGATGTTTACGAGCAACGAGTCACCGAAGGTTTACACGAAAAGTCCTCGGCTCAACACGGGATGAATATTAATCGCGCATGATTTAATGTTCCCTTAAAGATAATTTTTGACGCGATGAGATAGAAGGCGTCATCAAAAAGAGTTGGCGTTCTTCTTCGTCGAGTCAATTGCCATTCCAGTTCGCTTCGAGTAATCCAATTTCATTGCAAATCTCCTTCTTTCTAATTTCCTCAAAAGTGCTTTTAGCATTTATCTTGGATACCATTAATTCACCGGGCTGCATATCTTAATCGCACGAGAGAGATATTTATAAACACCCATAAAGCCTGTTTAGACTCTGTTACATTGTGATGTAAAATGTTCAACTGAAGGAAAAAGATTAAATCAATTATGAACGAGGAACGTGTTTTAAATATCAATTCTTAGTTTTTACGTTTGTTCCTTGTAGCGTGCTCTTTCTGTATATTTTATTTAAATAATTTCGTTGATTAAGCAACACCGGGACTTAATTAATTCAGCGAATTATATACCCACGATCGCGATTATATTTGCACGTCTGGAATTTTTGTCGGTATTATGGTTGCGGTAATAATTACACTTTTTCTTTTCTTTTTCTTTTTCTTTTTAATGCAATCTCGCCACCTCCGATTGAAATATGACAATTAGTATTTTAATAAATTGTTAATGGATGAAGAAAGAGAAAAGTCAGATCGGTTTGTGATGATTAAAAACCGTAATTACACTTTATAATTATAGACACTTAAGACTATAATTATAAGAAATTTCATTACCAGAATTACTGTAATTTGGATATTATTTTATGCTCGAAAACATTTAAATCAATAGATGTGCATGTAAATTTTTGCTACTGTTATCGTAAAAATCATTTTCCATTCATATTTTCACTTCTTATTATTCAAAGTGTTACTCGCCGTTGTTAATTTTTTATGTATGTGCAAAATTTGTTGTGTTTTTGTAAAACACTGCTTCTCACGTTGAGTCATCTTTAAAAAACGTTGATCGCAATTCCAATGTCTGTATTGATCTCTTATCTTTAGCCAATATTAAAATGCTCAGGATTGAGTCTTCCACTATAGAAAGTCAAGCATAGAATGATCAAGTGCAGTTACATATTCAATTAGCCTTTAATCCGCATAATCTTGAATTCATGTCTATCAATGAAAATTTATTTAAATTGCAAAGTTGTAGCCTTCATTATTCCTCTGAAAGTGAATTCCAAAGTCTTCGGCAACTTCCAGACAGAGTCAAAGGCGACATCTCTTTTATTATTGATTCATCCATAAATGTTTTAATTTAGAATTCCACTCATAAATCAGCGAAAACTGAAAACTTCCAAATCCATAACAATTTATTGAGCTAATCATTTCTCAAATTTTTACCATCTCGCGCATGACACCCCACGCATATTGCAAGCGCCTCGAAGTCTCGTCGAACCGCGCAATTCTACCGCGAAGCATCAACGTGGAAGAAGCGAAAGGACCTCTTTCTTGGAGAGAGAGAGAGACAGTAATAACAATGCGAGAGAGCAGATGCAAGGGCGCAACGCAGTACATATGACGGAGCATCGCACTGGTGGTGGAATTCAAACGTCGCGATTCTTGCACCGCAATTTCCTACTTCTTCGTGACACTGACAATTTTTAATACGTCATGCCAAACAGAATCAAAGGACTGCGATAAAGATAAAGAATGATTGCGAGAGAATCATTGCGTTGTGTCGGAGAAAAAAGAGAAAATGGTTTAATACCAGTGCTACATCTGTCCTTCTCTAATTACGTTAGTGGTTCTCTCAACACGAGCCATACATGTGGAAAAGGAATTTATAAACTGCAGAGGGTATCCTAAATTGAATTCACAGTGTGTCTTGTATTTTTATATCCCCATTAAGACGATATGTCACTCGATTGCGCCATAAAACACAATATTACAAATATTATTGATAATAATAAAAAAAGGTAAAAAAGAAAGGTGTCATGCCAAACTAGAATTTTTTTGCAATTTTTGAAATTAGGTTTCAAGTATTTCAAAGGTTTCTGTGTTGATCACTTTTCCGACTACGATTTTCTAACCTCAAAATCGTAGTCGGAAAAGTGATCAACACAGAAACTTTTGAAAGACTTGAAACCTAATTTAAAAAATTGCAAAAAAATTCTAGTTTGGCATGACACCTTTCTTTTTTACTATTTTTTATTATTTTCAATAATATTCGTAATATTGTGTTTTATGGCGCAATCGAGTGACAAATCCTCTTAA
>JABFQA010001027.1:0-15482 GCA_022817065.1 Probaryconus sp. ZL-2020 | reverse complement strand
GTATCATTTTTAAAACGTTTATAAATGTTTCCCACGTTAAAAAGATAGGATACAAATTGAAACACATATAAACGTTTTAAAAATGGTACAAAAGTGTTTTAAAATGAAACACTTGTTTTTGCAGTGTAATATAATGTTGCAACAAGCTGGAAAATTTTAACAAGATATATGGTAATTTTTCAGTCAGGGAATGTATATCCGCACATTACCAACGAAGATGGTAATTTTTATTTGTTTCTTTTTTTTTTCAGTGTAATGCTGAACATTCATTGAAATTCGCGCGTTAGAAGTTGTTCGCTTAACTGATGCATTGGGAATTGATAAGTTACTTCGAGAGATTGTGGCTTCTTCTTAAAAAGACATAAAATTGGAAATATACATACCTGCACTTAAATACAACCGAGAGTAAAATATTTTTCTTTCACCGTACGTGTAACTAATTTCGCGTATAAATTCCAGTCTCTCAAATATTAACGTTACGACCTAAACGGCGAAAAATAATAAATTAATAGCTTTTTCTTAATTGCCACGGAATATTCTTTGAGTTTAATCTGAATGTAATCAGAAATTTAAGGGGAAAAAAAAAAACGTTATGAAAATTATGTTTCACCATGATGGTGAACGTTCGATTAGAACTTTCTAAGATGTTATAATTATCGGTTGAATTTTCATCATTTCCTTTTGATGGCGGTGATAAATCTGGACTTGGTTGTCGCTCCTTTCGCGAGTAATTTCATTTGGTACGAATTAAGCGACGGCTCCATAGATCATGCAGGTGAGCCGAGACTTGCCGATCACGGATCCTGCTAAAACGGCAGTCTGGGGTAATGACGTGCGAACAGATATCGAATCCCTTACCATCATCGACTTCTCATTTTAACACGCATGGCGTGAAGTTAACGCGTTTTTGCCCAAACCGAAGATAGCGTCGAGTATCCCTGAAATTTCACAAAATTGATATTTCTTACGAAAATTGCGCAGCTTCCGTAAAAAATTTCTTTTTTGATAACGAAAAAAAAAAAAAAGAAAGAAAAAATATTCGGGGAAAAAGAAAAGGAAAGGAAAAAAATAATCGTTAATATACGGTTTAGAAAAGAAAGTTTAGATAAAAACCGGCGGAGAACGTTAATCGCTTTCACCGTGCGGGGAACGATTAAAATTTCATTTTGCTCTCCGGTTGATCTTGCTTTACGATCGCGATACGTTCTTATCGTCGAAACGACTGTACGTACTTACTTTTGTACGTCGTACGATGAGGAGTTACGGTCTGCCTTTGATAATCCTGAACTTCTTGACCGAGCGATTCGTGTACAAGATAGATCTACGTATAAAGTTAACGGGTACTTTTAATGTCTCCCACCAAATACGATATGCAGCGCTTCAATAATTAAAGCAAGACCCACCCGTGATCCAAATTAAATTCCAATGCGAAATAAATAAATTTCGCAAACTTTCTACCGTACATTCTGCGGTATTAATTAAGATTGGGAAATATTTTACGTATCAGGCTCCATCAATTTGATGTCTTTTTCGGTCGTTTGCTTTAACAGATGCTTTAAATGTCAGTGCAAGAAAGAATGCCTTTTATGCGCAAGCGCATAATTAATACCCATTTAACAACAATATTTTATGATTTATACAATATTTGAAATATTCAATTGTTTAATTTGTTCACTTTTACTACAATTAGTTCCAATTCCAAAAGTTCTGACAATTATTGGAAAATTTGTGATAATTATAAGAAACGATACTATATTTATGGTAATTATTTTCTATATCATTTATTATTTTATCCTAAATTTATCTTCTGGGATCACTTTACCTCAATTTATGGTAAAATTTCCTTAATATTTTTCTGCGTGTAACATTTTTTTGAGAAAGTATCTTTGTTTAAGGTTTTCTTGGATTTGTTAAAGAGTTTTTGCCGTTGACTTGTACTGTTCTATTTGCTAATAGATGGAGGAGGGGGGGTTGGGAGAGATCGTGGAGATACGGGAACAACAAAGAAGATCGTAAAAGTATAAGTTGGGGGAGGGGGGGAGAGGCTAATAGGAATTCGCGACGATCGTGCCGATGTCTGCTCGACCGGTCGACCGACAACAATAATCGTCTCTGGTATCGCCGTGCACTGCTGTTATCGCGGTTATCAGCGCGTCCGGTCTCTATCGCCTATCTATGCAAATCGCAGCTAATTATATTTAATTAGATTCGACTCCTGCGCTCCCACCGATTCTTCGTCGTTACTTATACGTTTACTCGCGTGCATATTCCACTCGTATGCGCGTCTATAAACACAAACACAATGACATTTTCTTCGTCACAAGTTCTTTCTATCCCCCCCCAAAAAAAAAACATTACTATTATCGTTTTAAAACCAAAATACATCTATCAAATCAAACTATTTCCAAAACAATTTTGGCGAACAGTTGAATATCCAAGTGTTCCATTTTGAAACGAATATCAAATGAAATAACAAACCCTATTGTTAAAGGTGGTTCTAAATAAAATGATTTCTCTCCAAGTAAAATTCCAACCAACTTTTTCGTATCACCCTCGTTCAGATTCATTCGATTACAGTAATCTGAAAACCATTCCATTTGCAAGATATTATCTTACAAATAATACCTTGCAGAATATTATGCAAATGTTTCAATCTAACAGTCGGAGCCGTGTACTCGTGGGGTGTTTTGTGCCGCGCAAAAACAAGCATCGATAGCATCATCTTCGGCTGTAAGCATATGCAAGCAGATTATGAAGCAGATGAGGTGAGGAAAGAAGCGCCGTGCGATCTCGTCTGTTTCTCGCTCGTAACGAGTACACGTGATTTCGATGCTCGTCAGTATCGACTACGACCTTACTAGACGAGGTTAGCCTAATGCCGATCAGACCTTCTCCGCGGGAAAGTTTGATCAAGCCGTGACTCGATCATTGATCGTGAATTCTACCTGAGCCTTTATCTCTTTCTCCTTCTCTTTCTTTCACTCTTATATGCCTTTCAACTACCTGATAGATTCGACGCAGCTGATGCAGTGAACCAGGAAGAGGAGAATTCGCGAATTATTCGTACTTTCAGAGATATAGAAAAGATACCGTTAAATGTTCCCAATTTCATTTCGAGTTCAAACACTTATGGATGGACGAAATTTTATTCTCTCGAAACAATTAGAAATCGTATTACGTTCTGCCAAGAGTGAGACCTTTTGAGATGTGAGATTATTTCTTTTTTTACGATCACTTATTTGGATTATAAAATTAAGTTGAACGTTTTATGAATGTTAACCCTTTTTTGTAAGTATTATTTTACTTATTTTACTAAACAACAATATTGCTTACTAAAAAAGAAAACCTTTAAATATAATTTGCTTTATCATTCTCAGTTTTCTTTTGAATTGTTTATGTATAGGAAATCAAAGATCTTTTATAGTCATGGCACATATATGTGTGCCTTTCGTCGTCAAAGGGTTAAAAAGTGATAACACGATATAAAAAAAAAATTAAAAATGAATAAATAATGAATTTGGATGTTGAAAAGGTGTTTGTTAAAACGTAAACTAGTGTCGTCAGAATCGACTCTGGCATCCATAAAGTTTGCCCACGTGGTCAGCCACTCGTGCCTGTAAACAGGTATGCTGGCTTACGACCACAACGATGACGGCGAACACGTACGTGTGATCATACCTGCGCAGACGTGTGCGACAGGTATGCGTGGCATTAGTTATCTCTTAACTGCCCGAGGTGGAACGCGGGGGATGCCGATAGGGGAGGAATGCAGTCGTTATTTTATCGAAGAAGCCCTGAGCTCCGAAGTGCCAAAGTACCGCATTTCATCTCTCTCTGTCTCTCTCTTTCTCTCCCCCTCACCCACCCCCTCGCCCAGAAAACTGCTTGCGCCAATAACGACGTTAATTTGGCTAATCCCTCTTCATTTGCGTGCAAGGCAATTTTCGTGCCCATAACGCCCCGCGAAACTTTGTGATCGACGCTTTTTATATCTCCGAAATCTTTCGCGGAACGATGAGACATAAAATGTTCGGCCTTAGTTAGGTCGGAAAATACCATTAGCTCGCTTAACTTCCAACCAAGTCTTGGTATTATTGCGTGATATCGTCGAAATGGTGTTATAACTTATGTTGATCTTAAACTTGGCTTAAATTTGCCAACGAGCCTTAAATATTGGGGATTGTGCTTTTGCGAAGGTAATTTTTATATTTGAGGGTAAGACGTTTTCTTGGTCGTACGGTTGGGAACAAAAATTATAACCTCGGATAATGAATGAAAAAAAACTGTATTTCCATCGATGTTACCGATACGTCAATTTGCGGTCAAGATATAATCGGATCCACGTGGTAATGAATTAAAACGAACTAATTATCCATAAAGGAAACGTTGTTTTCACGCGAAAACGTTCGTTCACCCGAGAGAGAGACATTAACGAGGCGGAGGCTCAACCAATGGCACTAATGACGCTAATTAATCGCGCCAAAGACGACCAGTGACCATTATGTACTTACGCGGCGTGGAAACACGCGAAACTGTTTATAATGCGTCGAGGCAAACATCGCGAGAAACTTACCCAAAGGTCATTAGCGAGTGTTGCACTGTCTAACAGACAAAAGATTTTGGTAGACAAAAGAAAAACTGTATTATTTAATTCAATTATGTAGGTTCAACTGGGGTAAGAGTGACACATCGTATTTTAGTAGTAGAAATTAAATTTTATCTGTTTTAATAATAACTTATGTAAGGTCTAATGTATAATCCTCAAATATACATCATCCTTGCAAATTCTTATTCGAAATAAAATTATAAAAAATGATGTGTCACACAATTACCCCAGTGTCACTCTTACCCCGGTTGACCCTATGTGAAAGGTATTTTATTTTACACGAGATTTATGGTTGTTAAAAATGAATGACGTTGTTGTATATTCCACTTGTTCTGTTTGCTCATGACATCGTATGATATGTTTCTGAAAATTAAATATGTTTCAATGTGGAGACGACGTGGATCTTCTAAATCCCGATAGATTGATATCCAAAGAATCAGTTCGCCAAACTGTGTAGATCTTTTGTAATAAATCATGAGTCATAACCGGAAGTGAGGCCGTCAAATCAAATCCATAGACTAAATTTCGATGAAAAGTGAGCGAGTTTGTTCGACATCCTGGCGAAGTGTCAGTGTCGATAACAAAAAAGAAAAAAAGATGAATTTCCAGAAAGTGGGTGCAATAACGTTGCACAAAGTGGCAACGGCGTTAGACGACGTATATACATCCATAATACGTCGGAGGAAGAATCCAGCCGACTTTCTTTTCTTACGCGCCGGACAGATATCCGCGGCGAAAGATATCGAAGTGATTCTCGCTGCCGGCATGGCCCTTCGAGTGTACATGCGCCATTATCGGCAACAGAATCGGACCATAAAGCCGGGCATTCAGTCGGTATCGAGGCAATACTTCTATGCCCCGATAACTGAAATAGGTGTGCATAGGTAGGCCATTCTTCCTATACCTTTTGTCCGGGTTGCTCGATGGGTCAACGATTTTCTCTCTCGGCTTTACGGCTTCACCTCGTGCGATTCCATTACCGCTTCTTTCTCAAACTCGTGTTTTCCTATCTTTTTATTGTGCT
Source organism: Probaryconus sp. ZL-2020 (assembly GCA_022817065.1). Lineage (NCBI taxonomy): Eukaryota > Metazoa > Arthropoda > Insecta > Hymenoptera > Scelionidae > Probaryconus > Probaryconus sp. ZL-2020. Next base: position 9,852 of record JABFQA010001027.1, on the reverse strand, counting down.
CTATAAACATTCGATTGTTTGAACAGCGCATTGAATTTTTGGAGGCCCTTTGACGGCTTTACATTTTTTTGTCTCGTCGTTCTTTTTTTTTGTTCCTAAATTTTCCTTTGCAAAAGCAAACAAAATAAACTCTTCTCAAACAATAACTTCACCATTATGTTCACTATCAACCATTTTTGAATTAAATTAATTTGATCTTCCCATCCCATAAAACATCAATTTCAGCGGCACATTATCACGTCCCCGGTTTAATTGAAAATCCTAATAACCTAAACTTCAGGGCCCGTTTACGAGTCTTAACGATTGGCGTTATTTGAGAAAACAATGAAGCATAAAATAATAATCTCTGGTCGTCTTGTTGGTATTCTGGGATAACGCTGGGATATATGGGCTGGTCTGAGGAAAGAAGGAAAGGCGTCTGGCCATCCTCCAAGCGATGGTGGAAGCAGCTCGGGTCGCGCTATCGGAAAGCCTCGCGCGACCAATGCCGCGACGCCTTTATCGTTTTGCAACAGAAAGGCGCACATCAGTCAACTGATATCTCCTCACGGTTGATTTCCCGTGGTCGCGGCGAAAACCACGACCCACAGACCCATCCTACCACCCTCGCCTCCGAGCCACCCCTTACCACCACCCTTTCAAGAGGAGATAGCGCAACGAAGCCGCTCCGCTGGCGGTAGTTATGAAAACATATGAAATATATTCAATCTGGCTCGGAGCGATAACGCCGCACCGAGCGTGAACCAACACTCTCTCTCCTCCTCCTCCTCCCTCGCCCCACGACTCACCACCTCACTCACTTTTTCGCACCGTGTGGAATCATTCGGCTTCCCTCAACTTGGATTATGAATTGGATTTCTCTGTCAATTCTTCAGCTAAATCTTAGTGTCGATTAATCAATTAATATTATACTCAACTCTTATTTAAATTGCTCTTAGTTAAATTGCACTCTTACTTAAATTCACACATTCCTCTTATTGTAAAACATCTGCGGAGTACCTTTTTTTTAGTGCGAGTGTAAAATATTTTGGTGTAAAATGTTACTCATTTTAAGATTAATGTTTACTCAATGTAAGGAGTAGAATAGAATAGAATTTTATTTGTTTCGACCTCTCTGGTCCAGAAACATGACTTGGTGTCCGTACAAAATTACATAAGATGCCATACAAACTAACATAACTAATCTTACAAAATTAAACTATATAACAAAATAAAAGATTCACGTTTCAAATTTATCATAATTATAGTCTCACAGCACCAACAAAAGATATAAAATATAATGTAAGGAGTAATAATTTATTTGTGAGTAACATTTCAATATCACTCTTTAAGGTGTAATCAACTGAGTTTAATACAAGAAAAGTTACACCGTAAGTTGTAGTAATAGTACATTGCTGCTGAGGGCGTTACCAGCGCCCGAGGATTGAACGTTATTTTTCGTACCGAGGACAGGGGAAAAAAGTGAAACCTCTAGTTCCTCTTTTGTCCGCTGCCGAGGTACGAAAAGTCTTATTCACTCCTCTTATATATACTCCTCAACTCGAAACATTTAATCAGTAACACTTTTTTTACACCATATTATTTACACCGAATTTTCACGTCTAAAATGGATTGGACCATCGATATGGAGTAATTATTTTACACGAACAACTTCGTAGTTACTCCCGATTTTTTACAGTGATTGGGTAACTTGACAAATGAGGAAATAAGTTCCGACCAATGAAATCGTATTTCCATTGGCGCGAAGTTTAAATTGAGATGCATAAAATTTTTTTCTGTACAAAATATATTCAAACACCGATAATAACAAAGGTGAGGGATGTGGAACTGAACCGTTTGCAGCCAATGATCAACGAACTGCGCGAAATAGTTGCGCAACGTCTTTGTCAATTTAATTGAGAGTTTCCGGTCTCAAAAGTGCAATTTAAGTAAGAGTTGAGTGTAAATTGATAATATTAAAATCCTTAAATCGTGTTATGTTGGACGAGTTTCTCAGTGAAACATTTTTAAAGATGATTGTAAGACACACCTCATAGATAAATCACAACCCACACGAATGGGACAAATGTTTACAAAACAATTGAATTGTAAGGTCAAAGTATTTGTAAACATTATACTCAAGGTGACAAGCTATAGAATTTATTTATAGGTCACTTGAATGTAATTAGAAAGTGCAACAAACGGCATTACAACGTTAATCAATGAAGCATTTTGTTCCTTCTCTTGGATATTTGTGACCCTCTTTAAAACATTTCTAAATTCTAATAAACTAGATTTCCACAGAACAATACGATAGAGAAGAATTCTAAGCCATATCGAAGCGATCTCATTAGCGAAAATAATGGTTGATATATATTACTCGGCATAACGTACTAACTGATTTTCTGTGAATTGTTCTGTTTGGTACGCCACGCAGCTATTTAAGAAAAGGTTGTGGATGATAAATCGTTGCCTGGCAAAGGTGTGCGACGCGTGCACGGCTTTAGCTTTTTGGTGAGGTGAGGTGAGACGGAGTGAGGCGGAGTGAGGCAAGAGGAGGCGAAGCGTGGAGTTTGTTATCGTTATCGCGCAACGTGGCCGAGCGGCGATCGTGATAACGGCTCGCCACTGCGCTCTTATCAGCGCGCCCGTTTGCTTCGCGCCGAGCTCCGCGTTCATTTTAGCTCGCTCCACTTCGTTTTAGCTCGCCTGAACGACGCCGTTGGCCACCGCCGTCACTTAGCGAAGCGCCGATGCCAGCCCTCTTGCTGCGTATTTCCTTCTTTGTTTGACTCGATTTTGCACTAATATAAACAACTTATTTTCAGCATTAGGCACGTACATATGTAACTTTAAAGATGACCCGCTGCACCGAACGAACAACGTTCTTATCTTTTCAACAAACATTCCACACCCCTAGTAGGAATGAAATCGGGAGTGCCCTATTTGAGATTGGGGCCCAACATGGAAATGATGTGGAAACCCCATTATCAAATGCCTGATCCGGACCCCAAAAGGGCCTATACAAATCAATGATGTGGCACTAATAATGTTTGTAACGCTTGGCGTTTTTTGAGCCCCAATCAGTTATGCTATTAATGTGGAGTGCCAAATCAGTAACTTGTAAGGATAACCTAAGGATTCCAAGCTGAAAACTTGAATATGGTTTTTAGTATGGTCCTGGACAAGGCCAAATCTGGTACCAACCCGAGGCGAAGTTGCTGAAGCCTCAACTATCCTCATATATGCTGCAAAAGGAAAAAGGTACTACAGATGAGGATAGTTGGAGGCTTTTTAAAGCAAAATATATGCTCATTCTATCCTCAATAGTCCTCAAGGAGGACAAAATACAAAATTTCGACAGAAGAAAGTCTCAAACTATCCTCATTTATGCTGCAAAAGGAAAAAGGTACTACAAATGAGACCAAAAAGCAGCACAAATGAGCATAGATAAGGTCTTTTTGAGCACAAAAAAACTTCGCCTCGGGAATAATGTTTAAAGGTAACCTTAAAATACATTGCTTTATATGACGTAACTTGGCTAGATACCTACCTTTTTCTTTTTTTATTCTAAAACTAGAAAAAATTTTCAACAACATGACTTAATTTCAAGAAAATCTACAGTCATTGCTTTATGTCCTTTTCTACCTTAAACAAGGTAATTGTAAAAAAAGGTCAGAAAATAAATTTCATTCAATTTTACATAATGTAATAAAAAATATATTTTTGCTGAACTTCGTAATGTATATATTATTATCGGCATAATCATGCCGGCATTAATCGACACGCTTGAATTAATAATGCAGATTATTTGGTACTGCGCAAATATAAGATTTACTAATTACATCAATGTATACGCATGGCTTCACAATATTTACAGTATTTATTACAGACAAGTCATTAATTATTTCTTCAACAACTTGAAACATTGAGCATGAATTTTCGAAGGTGTTTGATGTCGTAATTTTTTTACCAATCGCAATTTCTCTTTCCATTCGTTCATTTACGAGAAAATTTTCTACCTGAAAATAAGTCCCATCAACCAATTGAACAAATGAATTATCGGAACGCTTGTTAACTTTCAAAGATGTCGAATATAAACAACCATGTCTCACAATTTTACGATAACACTTATATTCTTCTGCAATATTTAAATTTTCTAACAGATCATTATCTATTGAAACAAGTTTCCCAAAATATCTGGTGTCTCCAAATTTGAAACAATTTAAAGTCATTTTTCGATTAATCTGTGAATCAAAATTTTCTGCTGTAATTACATTTTCAAGACCCACTATACTTTTTATAAATTCCATGCTCTGATTCATAGCAATGTATCTACAAATTTGACTAGAAATTCCTTTAGCAGCATGAATCTTTTTCAATAACGTACCATTTCCTGATTCGAAAACATATCCACTGTGGCACCACAATGGACCCCAGTTTAGCACGCTTTGAGGTAAGTGCAATAACTGGTGAACATTAAAAGTCATTGCTTTTTCCCCATATAATAGTTGAGTCTCTGAAACGAATTCATGAAGCAATGTATCTGCATGATCGATGGACTCTATATCGATATCTTCTTTCAGTAACAAATACATTGCCTCTACAAGCTTGGCCCAGTGTTTTACGAATTGGGGACGTAGAACTTCCGTTAAAAGGGGTAAACTTAACAGTACAACCCAATTTTCCCATTCTTTCCCATTAAACAATTTACGTTCTTTTAGAGGCTTAGTTCTACGTGCAACTTGTACAGGTACTTTAATGTGGTAAAATAATTCACTTAACACTGCTTCAAGATTAGGTACAGTTGCGTATATTTCAGGGTGTTCTAACCAGTATGATAAAAATTGCCTTGCAATCCCCAAATTTATATTATGGAGATAGTCCGGTACAAAACCTTCGATTAAATCGAAATATTCTAAATTTAGTAGAGAGGAAGCCGTTTTAAATCCATTTACTGGAACTTCATTTTCTAAAGCTGTCCTAATATCACCTAATGATTCCGCGTATGTTCTTTTTCTGCAAGGATCATCACATAAAGTGTAACGAATAGCACCTTCTGTATAATAACCGGGATGAAGGCACCAGTTACATCCGAAGTAACCATTGAATTGTGTTAATCCTTGTAGAGGGGCTCTAGCTATACTATCGGCACAACAACATAGAGGTATGACTTTGATTTGTCTCATTTGACCATTGATAGTACATTGAATACCTGTGTTTGTAAGACTATTCATTTCTTCAACAAAAGGCTTTGTGAAAATATTTATATTCGTTTTGCCTTTACCGAACCACAATCCATATAAAATTGGCGATATCAATCTTTCTTGAGAAGGAATTTCATTTAAAATAAATTGAATCGGCCATATTGCTACATTCGAACTTTCAAATACAGGTGCACCATCTGTATTGAAAGTAATTGTTACATAATCCCTGAAACCTTTTTCTAATAATGTATTCATTACCCTACGATACAATATTCAATCATATATGTCTTTGAAACTGCCATTCATGTGATTTCGGTTTTTCGTTACTTGATCGTAATATACGGAATGTTTGTCAATCAGATTTCTAATACTATTTGCTGTACTTAATGTAACAAAATAATTTGTATAACTTTCATCTTTCACATGAATGTCACTTTCACAATTTTCACATGTCATATAATTGTTTGTTTTGGTGTATATTCCCATATAATGTTCGCATTGAGTGCAAATAGCGTGGTATGTTATACCGCAGGATGGATAAAACATAGAATCCACAAGATATCGCGTATTAGGGAAAATTGGTTCATCAAATATATTGTTTAATAAAGAAAATAAATTTGACACCGCTGTATTAGACAGAGAATTCATCGTCGCATAGCTTAATGCCATTAATACAATTTCCACCTTACTTGCCGATGAATGAAACGCAATTGGATCAGTTGCTCCTGGTTCGCGTAAAAATTTTATAAGTTTTTCATAAACGTCCATTAATCCATACATTCGATTAGGTTCGTTTTCATCGTCGATTTCACTATCGTCATCGAAAGTCACCATATGTTGAATGATATCCTACAATAATAATGAAACGTTATAATTGAAAAAAAAGTTATAAAAATTAAGATGAAACATTCCTACTAGGAATTTATTTGCACTCGCGATACACCAGAATATAGTGCAATAAACATTCCAGCAGAGATATAACTGGTGTTAACCACCTTTGCCAATACGTTCATTATATCCACTATTAAGTTTCCATCAGCAGTAGAAAATTTCTATTTCGGATAATTATAATAAAAGTAAATTATTATTAAGATAAAGTGCTCACTGTCGATCAGGTAGGAGTTATCGTCACTCTATTTAAAATGCATTATCTATCATTGTCTCTCCAATAGAAGTGACATTAACTACTACCCTGACCGACTCTGGGTACTGTACGTTAGAGAAAGAATAGCGATACGTTTAATGAACATAGATAAACAATACCGGTCCGACATTGGCATCCAATACTGAACCAGAGTAATACAAAATTACATTTTAATGATGGGCCAAGCTTGACAAGTAACGGTAGGCCAACGGTCGTTAGTACTGTGCCAACACGGGGCCGATTGTTCTGTTCTACATGGGTTCGCTCTTAAATCGCGTTAATGACATGACAACTGTGCGAGTAATATCTCGTGTGTTTATAAAATAATGTTCCTTACTTCTATATCAGTAAAATTGCTGCTACTGCTGCTGTTCAAATTCATTTCAGCTGTAATTCTGATCTGAAAAACAATAGTGTTATAACAATTATTAAATTAAAAAATTAATAAATTAAGAAGAAATTCAAGCTAATCAATCAAAAATTTGAATTCCGGGAACATTTTCTATTTTAGAAAAGGCAGAAAATATAAAGTCAAGATAATTTCATTTAAAGTTTTACTTTCATTCAACGTCATATGACACTATGTTAAAGAAATGGTTAAATTAATCGATTGTTAATGCTATTTTTGAAAACTGAATTTCACCACATTAACTGATTGACGGGTAAGCGTCTAAAAACGTCTACATGAAAGGTGACCGATGTTTAAGTGTATGGATGAGAGGTGCCATGCTAAGCTTATGGAGGTCCTGTTTGTGTCGTGTACATGTAGCTATGGTAGGAGAAAAGTGAGGGGACCGAGTTACCCATCAATCAGTTAAAGAGGGTACTTTAAAGTGTTAAAATATATATAATACAAAATGTTTTTTTTTTTTTTCTATTATTCGTCATTTTTCATCATTTTTTGTTGTAGTGTCCCCTTAAACGAAATTCAGATTTAACCCTGTTTAGTCACACTGGGTATCACATACCCCAATCGATTTTTAACCGGAAATATAATTAATTAAAATAGATAGATAATGTAGTTTTTATTATTAATTAAAATAAGGAAAGCGTAATCGATGCTGCCATCTATCATTAGTTTAAATCATTAGTTTTATATCGTCTTAAAGGATACCCTATTAACATTCAAACCCTGTATTATTTTTGTTCTATCTTAAAAATTGAAAGAGTTATAGAAATTTTTGTGAAAAAAGTCGATTTTTGAAATTTTTATTTCAATAATTTTTTAATTGATTTAACAATAAATTTGCAATATAAAATATACACGATATATTCTGTTCAAGAAAGGTTTGAAATAAAATCTCACACTATTTTCTTTTTTTCTAGCCTTTTACAAATTTTTGCAATGATGCAAATATGTTGGGGTATACCATACCCCGTGTGACTATTACGCAATTTTCCAAAGGTGTGACTAAACAGGGTTAAATTTGCATACTGGTCTTAACGGTACACGTCATACGTGTTAAAATGTTTTCAACTGTACCTCATTTCGGATGTTATCCAGTTCTGATGAACTTGAAGAACTAATTCTATTTTGTAACATGACTTCATTTTCCTCATTGTTTATTACTCTGTTTTCATTTCTTAAATGTATAGATGATAATGATGATGACGATGATGAAGCAGCATTAGGAATATTAAATTCGTTTTCATCCTCTGATGACCTCTGCAATGAATGATATCCTTTTAAAACATTTTTGCATTAATGATAAAAGTGATTTTATTGTATTGAAATTCAGTTGGGAAATATTAAATGATCAATATTTTGTACGGTGATAGGTAAATGTAACACAAAATTAAATATTAATCCTCAAACAATGATGCTAAAATATAATTTGACTACAATTGAATAAGCCCCTAAGTGGAAAGGTGCAAACGGCTCAGTGATGGCACAGTACTGGGATGTTGGAATTTTATGAACCAAGTATTGGGCTATTTTGGCTCGTTTTGTAACTCCGGCAATTTCCAGTTGCTCTAGTAGAAATTTTAACGCCCATTAGGTGCCGAAGTTGTACCGAGCTTGGATGTAACGCGACCCTTATGCGGGGCTACGTAGGGTATTTCCCTAAGTTGTCCCAAATTAGGTCTTACATTGGTACAACTTGGGGAAATACCCCACTTGGCCCTGCATGGGGGTCGCGTTATATCCACGCTTGGTACAACTTTCTCCCCCAATGGGCGTTCAAATTTTTACTAGGGTGGGCTATTTCCAAAAGTAGTTAAATCTTTCTTGCAACCAACAAAAAATCACAAATATCCCTAACTTTTATAAAACATCAGATTTGTTTATTTTTGTACGAATAGCTAAAAGGATATATCTGCTTTAGCAAATGGCTTACTCAATTACAAACGAAATTACGCATCTTTACCAACATTAACACTTTAGTAGTTCAAAATTCTGGAATAAAGAAGAAACTTAGGTAAAAATTTCAGAACAACAAGAATTCGCGCATTTAAACCATTCATATGTTAAAAGACAAATAATACAGTGATTATCAGAAATAATACTAGTAGGGTTAATAAAAATTTCATGATTTTTGAAACAGAAATTATAAAAATAGGATTCCTTTGATTTTATTCACATTTATTTGATTGACGTTGGATTTTTATGATGGAAGTTAAAAAGTAACAATATTTAATTTAGATGAATGATCTTTATGTGATTATCTTGTTGAAAATTATAAGAATGAAATATTGAAAAAATAAATTTTATTTACTTGATTTTTAAATATTAATTTTATTTTTAAATCTAATATTTAGAAATAATCTTCGGTAAACATTTTTGTAGCAATAACTTAATTAAATATTTTTGAAGGTCTTCGTGAAAGAAACTGAAAATCATAAAATGTATCTAAAGATAATTTGAGCTAGATGGCCCATTTAATCGTAACGTTGACTTTATTAACTGGCATGATTTTGTTTTCATATTTTCAGTAACATTATTTTTGTTATAAAAGCCATAAATGCTATCAAAAAGCAGAATAAAAATACGTCTCGATTTGTGTGAAAATTCACATACAATTTAAATGTGAAACATTTTTTTCCCCTTCAAAATATGAATAAATTATAAACATTTTTACAACTGGTCTTCAATATGAAATGATAACAAAATTTGATTTTCAACAAAGAAATCTGTCTGATAAATTTGTAACAAAAAATGTTTAAGAATGATATTCAAAAGAAAGTTTTAAGATCATTTTTTAAGTTCTTTGCTGAAGATCATTTTTAAAGATTCATTGATAAAGATTATGGTAAAAGAAATTTTGTGAAGATAACTTCAATAGATATTCTCCAATGAATACATTTTTTCCAAATTCTTCGGTACAGATCATTTCTAATGATTTTGTATTGAAGATCAGTGACAACAAAATCAGTGAAAACTAAACTTTGTTGAAAATCAACGTTTCAGATTTTTCACATACAAATTATGTTGGAAATTTATTTTCAAATGTTACCAATTTTTAAAGTTACTGAATTTGCATTTAAAGCAACATCGAAATAGCAGAATCGATGGATTTTAAT
>JABFQA010001026.1:0-15483 GCA_022817065.1 Probaryconus sp. ZL-2020 | reverse complement strand
TCATAACTTTTATTAAATAATTCATAGTTTTTGTTATTTTAGATTGTAATTTTTCTATTTGTGGCCATTATGTCCTCAAACTACAAGATAGATTGTAATTTTTCAACAATTTTTTTTCTCAGTGTAATAACGCTCGGAAATTATGATGCAGAAAATGCGGGTTTTCATACAATTTTTATAACATTTACATAAAATATTAATGCCTCAAAGTACATTGAAGATCATTTTGCTGAAATACCAGTGTAAACTACATATAATTTAAACTTTTGCCAATAGCTAATTAGAGAATTTTAATACAGAGATATTTAACTTTAAATGTCAACCATGTAAAGAAATTCAATTTTCTCTCAGAATCATATTTTCTTTTTTTTTTTTTTATTTACAGTTTTACTGACATTTCCAATAATGCAACTTTAACTTTCATTGCTTTTCAAAACGAAACACATTTATGTACAGTGAAATTAAACTGCAATGATCAATTAAAAAATGTAAACCTGTTTGTATGAAAACCAATATTTTATTATGATTATTTCAGTTCATTTTTCACATATTTTTCCGTTACATTAATGAAACATATCAAAACATATAAATTCTGGTTAATTATTGTCTTAATAATTAAAACTCACCAAGCAAGCTTCACATTGCATGTTATTCTTTTTTAAATTTTATAATAAATTACACTTCATAATAAAAAATAAAGTGTGTAGAGTAGATACAGTATATTAAAAATGACCTACTTAAGTTAGAGCCAAGATAACTAATGCGACTTCTTAAAATTTATGTTGCTTATCAAAGAATATTTAATCATTATAATTATCATGACACTGATACTAAAATATTACCAATGATCATTACAAACATTCACAATGATAATAATAATAATAACAACAATAATAATAAAATTTATTTGCCGATTTAAAACAAAGGAGAATGTTTCATTTGAACTTTTCCAGTCTGATGAAAAAGCGTGTAAATCGTAAGAATAATTTCACTCTAAACGTTATGTAAACATTTTGTGCGAACAATAAATTGTTGATTTGGTTTTGCGAGTGTAATGGAAAATAGTTTCAAATTTAGAGGAAGTTGAGTTGTCGGCGATACAACAAGAAAAAGATTCACGTATCTTTATCTCTTAAGCACTATTCCTTCTGAGAAAATAAAAGCTTCAGAAATACGCTGATGTTTTTTAAAAGTTTTTCAGCACGTAGCTATAAAAAGATGTACCCAGTACAACGGCTTATAATGATAATTAAAAATTAGAAAATTCGTTACTGCGAACAGTTCCTGGAAGGCTTGAAGAAGTTTACTAAAAACGAAATGCTAAAGGAATTATCAGAGCCAGTTTAATTGCAAACGTTCTGAAAGGCGAACAACAAATAACAGAACAAATAATTTTGTTACATGATACTTTTTTTTTCCTGCAAAAGTCATCGTTTATTAAGTTTTGTGAAAAGAATTAATTCTTACAGTTGAAGTTAATGTAGCGATTGTTAAATTTAATATATTTCTCGTTAATTTAGAAAATAATTGAATAAAGATAAGAAAATGTTATTTCGAAAAACATGATAAATTTTAATAACAAAAAAAAAACAAATTTTCTACGGAATTGTTATATCGAAGTTTATGCAAATCGTTAAAATAAATTGAGCTGAAATTGTGTTTTATGAATAAATTGGCCAATTTGTGCACGAAATATTGAGCTTTTAAAAATATCGACTCTCGACTTGACGCGTTTTCTCAACAATTCTGGCCATTGAAACTCTTACTCTGTTGAAACATGTAATCGATGGGTTTGTGCTGTTAGAACTCACAAACAAACCTAGAACTTTCTGACAGCGTAAAAATGAGCAATCGAACATTTTACATGATACTCAGCAATTTACTTTATGACTACTGGCAATTACATTTTTTAATTTCAAAGTTTCGAATTATATGTTGAAAATTTGTATAAAGCAGAAGTAAATAAAGAGACATTGATTATTACTTAATTGAATGTAAATGACATAATACGTAATTTATGTATAATTTAAATGGTTATACATTTGCAAATGCATATTTGTTGTGTAATATTTTCTATTTGCAAAATTATAAAGTAAGATGGAAGATAAAATTGAAACGAAAGTTTAATAATAAATGGAAATTCATCATCTGTATTCTCATTTGGTAGATTTCAAAGATAGAATATTCACACCTCGTTGTTCACCATTGAAAATCTCAATGGTCGATATTACACAATGACCATCATTATTCGCATTTTCAAAGAGACGTTAGTTTTAAAAGAAATTCAAGATAAAATATATTTATATTTTATTTTCCGTGGCGTTTTAAGACGTTGACCTATTAGTATTACTTTTCCTTTTTTTTTCTTGTAATTAATTTAACAGTCACATTCAATTATTAAAATGTAAAAAATTGATATATGAAAATATAATTGAAATTATTTATCTCTCTGTAATTAAATCGTGTTAATTACATTATTAAAGCAGATATATCAGTTTAAATTTACTTTAAAATGTTTTAATCATAAATAAGAAGAAAATTAACTAACACTCTTACTCTTTTGGTCTTAATAATTTAGTATTAATTAAAGACTCACCCCTTCTCTAATTTAATTCTATCGGACTCCTTGGATCTCTCAGTGAAATGTCTGCAATGTAATAAAGATTCCAAAAATAATTGGCCTGAAGAACGGATTAAATTTAAATTCATTAATTAATTAAAACAACTTAAACATTTTCAAATTGTTATAGAAACTTACTTGCGTTAAGTTCAGTCGCATAAGAAACCTTGAAAAGATATATTAATAAAATGAGATGTATAACTGTTCCACATACAATTGAACTTAACACAATTGTAATGAAACCTAGTTTTAGAACAACGGTGAGAACCTTACTTAACAATATTCCAACAAATGTGAATAAATCATGACTTTACAAATTATCCACGAAGTATCAAATTTCTAATAAAGAAAACTTTTTATCATCCGATTAAACAATTCCACGAGAGATTCGATAAATGAAAGAAAAACGTCGCCTGATTTTATTTTCCTTAATTTAACATTATAAGATATGAAATTTCCAATTATGTTTCGCGAGGATACGAAATGTTGTTTACAACTTTTTATCACGTGCATTTACAAAAATGCCCGCAGAGGAAGAATGAGACAATAACTAAATTCCATGCAGAAAACAAATCTTCGCGAGACGTATCTGAGGTGTGATGGAAGTCGAAATATTTGCGACGTCGGTAGTGCGAAAGTTTTTGAACTCGTATATATTTTGATATCAACGAACGAAGGAAGCAGAACGGCGTCTAAGAGGAAAGAAGAAATGCATTACTTGCTGGGGGATGAGCAGCGCGCACACGATCGCAATTTCTTGCACGTATAAGCGTTACCAATACACCGATGGGAATGTATATACATATAGTGGGAGGTCCGGTCGCTCGACATGACGTCGAATTGTCTGTCGCTGGAAGAAAATCGCCGTAATCTCCCTCTACGTGAACTGGATCGGAGCAATACGATGAACCCCGACAGCGCGGAGCCGCTCAAGTCTGACTTCTCGGTCGTTGCTCCACTTAGAATACGTGCATCTTGACGCGGGGCACCCACACAATCGCAGGCCTGATTGCTTGCATGCTTTAACGTGCACGTATTTACGACGAGCGAGTCAATGAGGCCGATCGTATTTGCGTACGAAAAGGTGTATGTGCCGGCGGTTACACCTACATTAATAGCATTGCAGTTGTTGCCATGCGATGTCCCACTGCATTGGTCACGTTACAGCGGACATTCTTGGCATATTTTGGATTACCGCGATTGTAACGCAGCACAAAGCTATGACGAAGAAAAGATAGAAACTTGTTGGAAGAATGAAAGGAATTTCACGAGCCAGAAGGGGTTCACGATTCTGCTTTTCTTCTTCGATTGAAGACTTACGATATTCCTCTCGATCGTATGCAAAGAGGACAATGTCTTTGAAAAAATCGTGTAACTAAGTTGGAAAGTAACTGACGATTTTGTTGATATATTCATGTATTTAAAGGACACGTGAAATGATATTATGAAAGTAAAATTTTATTGGGATATATTTTAGTTATGTTCGTTAATTTTTTTTTTTTTTTTTTTTTTTTTTTTTTTTTTGTATCTGGATACATAAACATGAAAAATCGAAAAAATTCCAATCTTTATGGTTATATCATGCGTTCACGTGTAATAGGAAAAAAAAATTCTTAATTTATGATCGCGTTTCATATTTATCACATTTCATATTTATCACTAGGTGATAAAATTTTTTGTTCACAAATATCAATAACACATATTTTATGTATGATCTCGAAAATCTTTTACATAACATAAGTTCGCGAGAGTTTCGCACGGTCCGCATAAATCGCGCACTTAATAAAAACACTTTATCATGATTCCATCGCAATCATAAATCCGTGTTTTCATTTTCTCGAACATTATATTTAATATTCATTCAAAATCGCAACAAAATATTTTTCAGCGGTCTCTTTATAACAATATACGTCTGTCTGCGAACAATAATTTATCATTTCTGAACACACGATCGACATTATTAAAGATATTTTTTTTTGGCTTGCAGTGAGAAATAAAATTACACCATTAAATAAATGGACACAAAAATGATAATAAATTATGATAACAATTATATATATTCAAATTCAGTACGCGGTTTATATAAATGTTCAACAAGAATTAATCTGAAATGATTCTGAATTTTAATTCAAGAACATTAAGTAGTTTCCTACGAATTACGTCAGCCATTAGAATTAATGTTAAAGTAGCAATGGCTGCGCTTTTATTTTTCTAATTATTTGCTTTTCTCATGATAATTTTCATAAATTTTTTAACGTGGAGTACTTGAAATCGCTTTAACAAATTTGTTACATTTGTTACAACATTTATTAGAAAAGTAATCTTATTTTTCTTGAACTAATTTGCTCTGTTCAATTATTGGGGTTTATTCAGCTACTGATAAGTTTTTACTTTACTTCATTTTCAAAATCCTCGATTATCGTTATGTCGTATTTTTTCGCAAATATAGAAAATTTAAATTTTGTTCTCAAAATGCGTAACCGAATAGTGTCTCTATAAATTTACATATTCAAGAGGAATTTTCTTATTTCCATCCTCTTATTTTCGAAACGTTTCTCCATTTATTCCTGTGGATATTACACCAATACTACAATCACTATTCTGAAATGTAATTCTCGCTATCTACACTCAACGTAAGTTAAGTTTGAACTACATTTGGTAAACGAATGAACAATATTGATAGACTTATTTAGCAAAGAGAAGAAAGAAAGCATTCTCAATATGTGTTAAAAATTTATGAACAGAAAATAATACAATTTTCCACGAATGAAAAGAAAAAGGATGACGAATTGTCCTATAATTTGTAAAACGTATGTGTTCGGTTTTCTCTCAAAATATTCTTATCGTTAAGATCAAATAGTAAAGATTTAATAACAGCTTGTAGATTCGAACTATCCTGACGATTAGTTTGTCCAATGTTTCTGACTTAATGTGTTTCCAGACATCTTGTATAGTCGCCCAATGTTGATATAAGCTTGATGTAAACTTTACGGTTACTGTTCTGTCAAACTCATTTCATATCAGTCTCATAGAAGATCGTTTCACTCGCTCATCGTATAAAACTTATTCTTTAATATTCTTTCCTTTTTTAAATAATCTAATAATAATTCATACACTAATCGAAAACTTTTCTTAATTCTCATAAGATTTGCATGTATATATTTTTCAAAATACAAAGTAAAATTTGTCAGCAACATTTCAAAATTTCCTGTACAACATTTAAATTAAGGTTTGCTATTTATTTACTCCTATTTATATAAACCGATTGGCTATAGAAAAATTGGTTATTAAACAAACGGATTAAAAAAATTGCGAAAGTACAATGATAATGTGAATATCCTGCACACAATTTTCAAGGAGTTGTGTGCGAAATATTTGTCGAAGAAAACGAAGAAGGTGAAAAAAATAAGAAGAAAATCCAGTTATGTGAGACGGCTTGTTGCGATGTACACATGTATAAAAGTCCTTTATGACTCTTTCCTGATCCAATCATACAATCGTGGTGCATTGTGTTCGTACCAAGTCCAAGTATACTTTCCCGACAAATCCCAATACCTCATCTAATTGGAAAGTAGACTATTACTTTATCTGCGAAAATTCAATTTGCAATTGAGTTGCCAATGTCGCGACGACATTCCCGGAAATCTGTGATCTAAATTTATTCAAATAAGTCGATTCCTCAGAAATATTGCTTGAGAACTGATATTAATGATGTTTTCAGTTAAAGTCAATTTCGTCACTTTATCACTATTGCTTGAATCTCCTCTGATCGGTCATAAAATCTTTTTATATTAAACTTGAAATTAATTCAACGACAATGACGAAAGAATTCATTAATAAAATATACGCCTGGCAAATTTGTTTATACGAACAAAAATATAATTTCTCACCTTTAATTATAAATGTTATTTAATTTTGTTTATTTCGTTAAAGCGAAAAGATCGAGAATATCATTAATAATATCATTACCGCAATAAATATCGTATTATGGTTATAATTAAATTCGACTGGAAAATGTGTAAATATGACGGCATTAAATCAACAGAAAGGCACTAATCGCCAATATTTCTTGCTGACATTGTAAAGTGAGCTCGGTTGAGCGCCGATTTAATTAACGTCAGATCTCGTTGATTGCCGTAGTGAAGGAAGTGGTTAATATAGGAATTAAACAAAAGAACACGTTCTTCTGGCCTGCGACATATGCCGTTACAGCCGTTGCCCCATTCACCGTACGAAATTTATTAAAACATAAAAAGAAAAAATTTCGCTCGAGTTCACGAAGACTTTTTTAATTCAATATTTTATGAAATACAAAATTGCACATTTATCATGGTTTTATTCTACAATCTGTTTGAAATCGCGAACGTTTTATTTCTTTTTCAAAGATAAAATAATAATATAACTTTGATCAAATATATTTTTTTTTTTTTATTTACAAAAGCAAATCACGAACGTTACGAAATATATGACATAATTTATTGAAAAATTTTTTATGAAATAATCAATTGTTTATTTCATTTGAAAGATCCTTTTTTAAATTTTTTGTTTCCGGAAAAGGCTTCTGTATTCTGGATAATCTGAATTAGCTGAATTTATCAATTGGTTCTTTATTTGTTTTCGAAAATTACTTTTATTAACTCAATTCGACGAAAAAATAGATAAACTTGATTTGGCTGGAATTACTTGACAGATTATAAAGCATTTCCCAGTGTATCGCAAAATGAAGCGTTTGTTTGAAATGCTGTGAATTCGAATGCAGGTGATGGTCTGGTTATTGCGTGAAAATGGGAATTGCGTCGCCTTCCGGCACGTCAAATTGAACATTTTCAACGGCACTCGTGATACTGCGTAGCAAATTCCACTTTGCAGTTATCAAAGGGCCCTTTGGTCTATGTAAATGAGAATTCCTTTCGAGTCGGCATTTCACTTGGTAGAGATTTTTTTAACAAAGAAAAATCCACGATCTATTTCCTTCGACAATTAAGCGATTAAATAACAAATTCCTGTATATAGGTTGTAAGATAGCGTTATGTATGCAATTAGTTGACGAATATTTCAATTATCTCTGAATTTTCTGCAAGGCTGACGCTGATACACAGTACATTGCCGATCAAGGCTTATCACGTCGTTTTATTAACGCTCATACGTCACGTCAGGGGCCACGGTATCGAAAGTGCAACGCCACTAATGAATCATTTACTATATACAATCAATATTTTACCATGAATTATCGTTACATATCATAAGCCCTATCAAGTGGGTATTGTTAGCATAATAATAGGATTCTCTATGATTGTTAAATCAAAAATTCAAATCAAAAACTGGAATCGTAACATTCATGAACATTTGAAAGTAATATTACAGTTGGTAAAAAAAAGGTAAAAAAAGAAATCGTACTATGAATATTTCAATAAAATTGTTCGAAATACATTTTTCGATCGAGTCCCAAGAACACAAAGGAACATAAAACAACCCGTATGTTCAAAATTGAAAATTATATTATCTACTGAATATTAGGTTAAGCGTCACATCTAATCTTATCTGAATCCCTTTTGTTCCGATATAATAGTTTTAATCAATCTGCCTTAATCGCTTCAAGTAACAAATCACTGTCAATACTGTACATTAATGTCAGAAATTAATTCGACGACATCGAACCATGCATTACAAGACAAAGATGACAAAGTCAATTTGATATTATACACTGATTAGACAGAGACACACAACGCGTGGCTATAAATTATCTTCTCAATCCTTAAATAAATTGACCAAAAAATTTAATATCTCTTAATTGAGTGATAAAAATTAATCGACAATTTAATTAAAGTAAAAAACAATTTATCTCTATTGACAATAATAAATCACTGTACTAATTAAGGTATCTATTTTCCTATGTAAACATTATTCAAATTATTTCGTCTTATGCTCAAATTATTACGTAGAAATGTTATTTTTTAAATTGTTTACTGTCACGATATATAGAAGTAACTGGGATTTGATAGGCTTTACGTGAAATCATGAAATCAGGGAAAGAACATAAAAGAGCCTCGAAACGAACGCGCGATGTAACTCGAAGGGATAAAAGGAGAATGCATAAAAAGTCGTCTGTCACGAAAACATCCGAAATGAGCTATTGTCCAACATGCTTTTGTAATTAAATCAATGTTGATATTTTTACGTTCATGATACTATCGATTTGTCTGTGATACGTATAACGCGTAAGCACTGTCGACATGTACGGGTTATACAGTCGCACGTGAGGTAATCCCTGGCACAAGCGTTTACATTCAGGGCATTCCTACGTACACTTCAGTGATCAATCGGATTTACGATTGAAAAGATGAAAACGATACACTTTCACATTATAAATTGAAAAATGAATTCCCATAATCTCAGGATTAAAACGTTACATTTATCGATTAAATTACATTTACTTTAATTACTCTTCTAAATTTTTTCAATTTCAAAATTATAAGACTTGATATATTTTCAACGAAATCTAAAAGTCAAAAATTTCAGTATGATAATAGTTACAATTTACTCGTTCACTTTTTTTTTAGAAAAAATTGTATTAACGTTATATCGTCCTTTTTTTTTACAGAAAACCGGAAGTACAAATGATGAAAAGTCGTCATCAAGCGTTTCGCAGACGCTTGAGTCTGCAGCCGTCATCTTTGAAAGAGGGTCAAGAGGATGGACCGAATAAAAATGGCAGGTAAATGAAAAGGAAAATGGATGTTCCTGAATTCACTTTCATTTATCCACATCATTGCTTCCGCGCTACTCGAAATGTGATAACATTTGTTTTGAATTGCAAATTACAGAAAGTGCACTAAAACACAGCGCGGGACATAATTCAATTACATTTTCACCTCGCGTGGAAAAATAAAATATTATTCGTATGAGAAATTATAACGAACGAAGGGGGGAAAAAAAAGAACAAATGTCATTGTTTAATTACCGCTCTCGATTTATGCGCTGATTAATGCATTTGGTCGTGTGGCATTACTAAATATTAATTTTCAGATACAATTTTAACGTACACACAGTGCTTTTGCATAGGCGTTTATAACAAAATATACGTAACTCTATACGGAAAATCAACATTTGTCTTCATCAATAATCCATTTACAGTTCAAAAGAATGTTATATATATGCTAGGAGTTGTTTCCTGTGGAAGATCAATGGTATTAATTCATTACAACGCGTTTCGACGAAGTCACAAATATTAAATATTTAAAAAAAATATTTATTCAGTTATTATTTTCAATAATAGCTTCAGAAATAAATTTCAATTTTTTTACCACCAGTTTTGAAAATATGGGTGTCAGGCACGAACTAACGATAAACGAATAAATGAAATGAAAAGATTTAAGATGATTACATGAATTTAGTTTTCTATTAACTTTACAATAGATCGGAATTAAGTTACAATAAGGGTGGGCGTGAAAAATGTTAGCGATCATGTAAATTTCAAGTTTAAATTATTCGACTAGGAAGAACCTTGAGTTATTGTGGGATCATTGACAAATTGAAGTGAAAAGTTAACGAAAGATTTTGACCTTATTTGGAGTATCAACTGCAGTGATAAAGTGGAGCGGAGATATCGAATTACTTACCGCATGCTCGGAATATATTTTAACTTAATCTAATATATTCTTCCGTATGCAGCATACAATGCTGATATTTTTAAGACACGAAAATATGTGCGCGACAACATTTTCAACCTAATGTTATAAATAAATTTTAATTGTAATATTTTCATTCAAATGATAATCTGTTTAATTTTTTTGTGAATTATTAACAAAGAATTCAATTTTATTTCAAGTATCATTTTTAAGACCGAACATTTTTATTCATAAATTTACTCGTAACGATTCTTGCTGTTATTCTATATTTTTTTACGACATGTTTGCTATGTATTACTCTGGGACAATGACTTTTGTATCGATGTTTTAATCTGCATGCCAACTTGGCGTGCGATACATCAACTAGTTGAATTTCTATTTTAAATATTATGACTCCAGAAATAAATTCTGATCAATTTACAATCAAAAAACAAGGAAAGAGAAAAATGGCTTAATCAGACATTGTGAAACAGCAGCATTATTAAAATTAAATTGTCTTCCTCCAGTAAAGTATGTTAATTTGTCGTTAGCGAAATAAAAAAAGGATAAAAAGTACAAGTTCATCAATCATTTTCATTTTTTAAATATAAATATTATAATTAATTTCATGTCTGTCAAATTATTATATGATAAGTTAAATTTCACAATACATATGGTTTACTGATTTCTCTTTATGACAACATCCTTGATCAAATTCGATGCCCCATAAAATACACCACACACACATATATATACGATGCAATTTCTTGTTCCTATAGTAATTCTATCATAATTAGTTCATTCTATATGAACCACAATTTGATTAGTTTATTACAAACATGACGGTCGATGTCAAGGTCAGAATAAGATATTCATAAAATTAGAATTTCCCATCTGTTATCGTGAATTAAATAACACTTAATTCACTTACAACGAATAGTGATTGCGTTTTATATAGAAATAAAAAATATATTGTATAAAAGTATCTAATCTTTTTTTATCATGAATAATATTAAATAAAATTTCATTGGAACAAACGTGAATTAGTTATGTAATGAAATGAAATTTAAATGCACGAGACTTGATTACAATTAAACAAATCTTTCACCAATTTAAAACTAACAAATTTTATTAAATTTAAATGAAAACGGCATTCAAATAACACGACGATGAAATAACAAGTAGTGTCATTTTGATTTTGCAGTTTAAAATGTTGAATCAAATATACGAATTTATTGTTAATTCAGTTTACGATTGTTATTCCAACGCTAAAGAGTATTGACATTACTATCAAATGAATTCATATACTCTCTGCAAAATATTGATTTTGT
Source organism: Probaryconus sp. ZL-2020 (assembly GCA_022817065.1). NCBI lineage: Eukaryota > Metazoa > Arthropoda > Insecta > Hymenoptera > Scelionidae > Probaryconus > Probaryconus sp. ZL-2020. The sequence continues at coordinate 3,925 of JABFQA010001026.1, read as the reverse complement.
ATTAATCTTTATAATTTGTAAATTTCACCGAGTGAATTTATGTTTTAATGATGAAAAGAAAATTATTAATTAAAAATTATAACAAATTTTTCTACAGAACCCAAACCGTTCTAAAGGACGATCATTCATTTAATGAACATAATAAGATTTATTCATTTTTTTATGTTTCTGTAATTCGTTAAAATTTCATAAAAAGAATTATTAATAAAAAAGGAAAATCGTATGAATTTTTCATTTTAATACACACCCTACGTAACGTAACATTACCCCACATTATTTTTCTTGGAAGTGAATTATTCGTTATCGGTATTACAATATTAATGAACTTTACACAGTCAACAGTTTGGATCCATACTTCATGGAACATATTTCATTATAATTGTATTTCAATCCTTCTTTCAATAAATGAATTTCACGATAATTAGACTATTTCTTTCGACCATCTTTCACGACAATCAAAAAGAATAAAAGTCCTCGTAACTTAAGCAAACCGTAGGAAAGAGGAAATAGAACGCTGCAGAAAGTAATAAAGTGTTGCTATGACTTCTAGATTATTGGTTAATACATTTCGAATAGTCGTTCTTCTTCGTATTCTTCTCATTTCTCTCTAACATTATTCCAATAAAATAAAACATACGTATTTGTTTTCGAAATTTCTTCTAAAATTTTAACACAGTTATACAGAAAAACGATCCTCTTTAATTTACTTAAATTTAATTATCAAGAATTCAATTTAATAAATTCTAAAAAATTGTTAAAAACAGACGATGTATTATTTCGCAAAAGAAATGTTTCATTTCTGAACCCAGTTCGAAACACCTTGAAGATTCAAGACGAAGGATCGCCCTATACAAAGTTCAAAAAAGGCTTCATCGATAAACTGCACAAAGGAACGTAATACAAACAAAGGAGAAAAAAAAGGGCTCCGACCAATCGTGAAAACCGACTGGTACCGAAATATATGAAAAGGGACGATTTGATTGATCTTTGGCAAAGCAATAAGTATGAGTTAGTGGCGCCTTTCGTATCAGTCGTAATTCTGAAACGACTCTTGATTACCACCTTTCGCCCTGTTCTCCATCCAGAGGCGCTTTCTACTCGAGGCAGTTCCTCGGCGCTCCTATTCATCGCGTAAACCTCGACCCCATCGGACGATACTTTGTCTCCTGTTGTCGCAAGCTTTCTGAAAAGCGGGATCTTTAATTTCGCCGCAGGATACCACTGAAAAAAAGCAAGCCTCTTTGTGAGACTCGTAATAACTAATAAAGCCAGCTCTTTAATATGGAAGAGAAAAATACAAAAAAGAAAAAAGGAAAAAGAAATGGGGGAAAGAAAGCTGCAAAGAAAAATGCTCGGCAAAATTCGAGCTTGTTGTGATGATAACAAAATGATGCAATATGAAGTCGGAAAATTGCGGTCATTATAATAAATTACATCAGATAACTTTCTCTAAAATAGAGACATTATTTTAGACATCATCTTCACGAGAGATTTTCCAGAGACTAATGGTACCTTTAAATAATGATTCATATATTTCCACGTTTATGGGTAAACCAAAATTATAACGAAGAAAAGTAATCTAAAATCAAAAATGTTTCAAAAACGAGTCATAATGAATCCTAATCTACTTTGAAATTCTACTTTTCTTTATGGTAAATTATGTTACCTTTATTCCACCCAATTGTTGATAACAATATTTCTGGAGAAGTTTCGGCTACATTTAACAGCGAAATGGGTAATTCGAATAATGGCGACTAAGCAGAAATCTGCTTCGTCCTCGAGCAATTAATCGTATCGCATTAGAGAAACTGGGAGTTGCTGATGCGTTGACCTACATCTCCACGTCGGTATAAAGGAGGTTGTCTACAGGGAAAAAGTCCGGGTTAAAATACGATGGGTTTAATTTGTTTTGTTGGGACAATCAGCATTTTCGTTATTTCAACATACTGTGCTTCTGGCGCGACCGCACACGATCGGAGACAAACTGAGGGAATTTCATTTGCCAATAAATTACTTTAGTCATTGCCATTCCAAGGCATTATTAAAGGTTTTGCATTAGTTTTTAATTAAAGTTTATCGGCACGAATGTTTGCCTTTTCATGCGGAATAGTTTTCGAGTCGAAAGACAATAGATTCAACAAGTTTTTCCACCCTCTAATTAGTTAAACTTGAATATTTATCGCGTTCTTTGCCAAAGAAATTTATCTGTTTAAAATGCGAACAATTTTTTAATCCATTATTTTGTTTTTATTTTTTTTTTTTTTTTTTTTTTTTAGTGATCTTGAAACATTGCTCTTGACAGTATTTAATTTAAAATATGAAGTTTAACATTCATTAAGTTAATTAAATGTTACAAAAGATACGAATGAAAAGTTTTGACTGATATTACTGACATTTAAAAGAAGAAAACATTTTCTGTTGTAAAGCTCATCGTCGTCTTTAGGCTTTTTCGATTTAAATTGAATGATTGATTATGACACATTTGACGAGGGGAATCATAATATCCGAAGCCGAATGAATTGCTTCACGACAAACAGTGTAATATTTGTTATTAACTTTTTTACGATTTTTTTTTTCTCTTTATCGCGTTTTTCGTTCCCAGTTGATAGAAAATGTACGCAGTTGACACAAATTACTCCATAATTTCATTCACCAGTTCACGAATACTTTAATTATTACGTTATTTCATGTTTCTCGAGTGACTTTAGGAATGTCATAATGTATAATTAGTAGATATTAATTTTTTAATTCAAACACTTTTGATCTAAAAATGTAAACTTCAAGTCATAATATGTTATAATGATGTTTCACGTTGTACTATAATTTAAGACAATATAGCTGATTGAAATGTAATTGATGTATGCTAATTTTGTGTTAAATGAAAATTTTCCCACCCCTTTACGCCAATGCGTCAATTTTTTTTTTTTTTTTATGTCTATTATATTCTTATGATGCATTGAATTCATAACTTTCTAGGATTATAATTTTCTGTACTTTTTGCAAAATGAACTTGCAATTTCATATACAATGAGAGTAAATAAGCAATTAAAGTTCATTGGACATTTTTCTTCAAAGATTTTTTTTAATACTGTAATTATTTCTAATTTTTTTTACTATTTATTTTCTGTCAATTTTACAATTAGACATTACAAGTAATACAGATATTTGACGAATTCAGTAGCTGTAACAACGCGTCATACTGATTTCACTAGATAAGAGAAAAGTTGCATTGAGAAAATATGAAAATGAGCCTTTCATTGGAACAAGTGCGTACGTGCTCAACTATAAATTAAGAATGAACTTCAACTGGTTTCGCAAGTAATACGACTTCCACCTGAAATTTATTCACCATCGGGTTTGCCAAAAATATGCCCTCATCAAACATAAGCAGTGCAATTTATGCCATACCGGTTCCACTTCGAGACCCCTTTGCAATGCGGATCTTAAGATGAACGCGAAACATTAAAAAAAAAAAACAAGAACACGTGCGTGTCTGAATCGCGCAGATCATCGTGTACTTACATTGTTGCTATATTTGGGCTACACAATAAAGAAACTAAACCTAATAAAACGAACCAATATACATCGTCATCTATTTTAATATCAAAAAGGAAAAAAAAAAAATTAATATCCATTTTTAAGTAGAAACTAATTATGAAAACAAATTTTTTTTTTAACAAGTATGAAATAGTTTTTCAAATTGTTAATTGTTATAATTATATATTCGAGTTCGTTGATGACTAATTAAAGTACAATATATTTCTACTTTTAACAAAAGCAAAGGAAAAAAGAAATCGTTTAGCTTCTGGTCTTTAGCATAAGCCTGGAAATTATAATTTTCTGAATCATTGTAACAGCGTTGCATATAATATTGACAGAAAAAAAGAAAAACATGAACTTTCGACCATTATTAATCATTGCTTCA
>JABFQA010001025.1:0-13356 GCA_022817065.1 Probaryconus sp. ZL-2020 | reverse complement strand
AATGTAATATACAAGATCAATTGCAATGATTGTGATTCTTGTTACATAGGCCAAACTAAAAGAGCACTTGAAACAAGAATCAAAGAACATAAATCAAATATTAAACAAGAACCAGAAAAACACAATGTGATTTCTATACATAAGGTGAATCTTAACCACGAAATGAATTGGGATGGAGTTAAAATATTAGATAGAGAACAAAATCTTTATAAACGTAATATATCTGAAATGTTACATATTAAATCAAATTCAAAAACATTGAATGCTCAAACTGACACTGTAAATTTAAATAAAATATATGACATAATCTTGAGATGAATGGTCAAACTGAAAATTGAACAAAAAATTCTTTTATAATTAACTTTAGAAATTACTGTCATACATTATAATGATTTGGAAATGTATTTAATTGTAGATCTCGATTTAGGTTCATTGACACAACATTATGATAACTATGACTTGATTATTATTCACAATATTTATATATAGTCGTATTCATTGTCATTAGCCAACGTTAATAGATATTCACAATTCATTAGTACTTTGTCTATCACAAGTGACACATTTACAATTTGTAAATATGCAAAAAACTGACAAGTTTGTGACTTTTAATGTGAATTTTTGAAAAAAGTGACAAAGTAAAAATATTAAATTGTTTCTATTAAGGTATAGTTGTGAATTGTAGATAGATTGTAATTAATGTAATGTCAATGTTCACTAAACAAATATTAAAATGTTGTAGAAATTCTGATGAGGGTTAATACGATAACCGAAACGTCAATGATGAAATAAAGGAATAAGTCCAAAATTATATTAGTCTGTTAATGGTCGTTAAAAATTAATTTAAATATATTTATTAAAAACAGACGTTAAAATTGAATTAAATTAACAATTTGGGAAAATATGACCGAATCTAATTCCCACCTAACAACAAACAATTTTCTACAACATGTTCAAAATACATTGGGACAAAAAACACGAGGGTTGCTCCGATCCTGGATGTCATCCTCTGAAAAATATTTGGACACATGTGCACACTTAGACTTCTTGGTTGAATGCCGCCAATGGGACATACTACCAGCACACTTGACACACTTTAACGAGACCTTTAAACGCATATCTCTACATAGTAAGCTCACAGAAGAAAAACTCCAGAGGAAAGTTGACAGCTTGAAAACTTTTTTACTTAACTTAGAAATTGAGGACTATCATACGCATTTAAAATTTCTTAAACACAAATTAAACGATATTGAAAATTCATTAAATAACATTGTACCCCGTGAAACTTTAATGACATTTTATAAAACTCAACATAAAAAATTATCTTGTTTATATCACCATAATGTAAATAAAAAACAGAAAAAGTTATATAAACTGAAACAAGTGATAGAAGAAGTTGATAACAATTTCTACGAAATTTCAAAAACTTGGTTCTTCAATATGACTTCAACTGAATTTCCACGCTCTGTCATCAATATAGCGGCACTTGGAGATAAATTTAATTATAATGATGATAAACTGAACCGCAGTAAAACCATTGATCTTGTGAAACATTTTGAGAGTAACATGTACAAGTTTGATCATTCATCCCGTGATGAGTTTAGACAAGGGTTAACTGACACAATAAATACATATAACAAATCTATGAAGAAAACTAAACATATTAATCATTTTCAAAAACAATTTAAATCTGACTTAAATGACACAAAAATTTTTATGATTGAAAACCCGAATATTATGTTCACTACAGCTGACAAAGGCAGTGTAACAGTAGCGTTAGATAAGAATGAATACATAAACAAAGTAGATGAACTTCTTTCAGATACGAATACATACATTAAAATTAAAAAGAATCCGTTAAATAGTATAATAGATAAATTAAAGGAATTGATTTATCGTTGGAAACGACGAAATTATATTGATGAACAACAATTTAAAAAAATTTTTTTAACTTCGGCCAATTTATCAAGAGCTTATGGACTACCCAAAATTCATAAAATTAACTTTCCTTTTAGATTAATAGTATCTTCTATAGGCTCACCTTTATACAGTTTCACAAAATTTCTAAAACATATACTAATTACAGGTTTAAATACACAAGATACTTTCTCAGTTAAAAATAGTCATGAGTTTTATAAAAAGATTAACAATTGCTCAATTCCACAAAATCATTTAATGATCTCTCTTGATGTTGTCGCATTATTTACTAGCATACCAATTGGATTGATAATGAAAAGTATTGAAAAAAAGTGGAACATTATTGGTGAATTATATGACATCCCATTAGACGAAATGAAAATAGCTATTAATTTAGTACTAAATTCTACTTATTTCACCTTCCATGATACAATTTATCAACAAATAGATGGCACACCTATGGGTTCTCCTCTCTCACCATTGTTCTCTGAATTTGTGATGAGAGAATTAGAATCACATTGCCTTAATTCATTACAATTCCCAGTTTTACATTATAAAAGATACGTTGACGACATATTTTGTATTGTCCCCAAAGACAAAATAGATATAATACTACAAACCTTTAATAATTATCACCCAAATTTAAAATTTACCTGTGAAAGAGAGAAAAACAATAGCATAAATTTCCTTGATTTGACTGTCATTAACCATAACGATAGATTAATTACAAATTGGTATCATAAACCGACATATTCAGGAAGGATCTTACATTTTGAATCACATCACCCCATCCATCAAAAAGTGGCAATGGTTTTTAATTTAGTAGACAAAGCAATAGTAAGTTCAGATAAGAGGTTTCACCATGAAAATTTGAAAAAAGTCAAGAACATCTTAATTAAAAACCATTATCCACCAAAGTTTATTGAAAAGAATATTTATAAAAGGTTAAACAAAATTCAGATAGAAATAAAAAACAATGAAGAAATTAATCAATATAATCCCTCACACTTTAAAACTATAGTTGTACCATATCATAACTCATTACAGTTTAAATTAAATCGCCTTTTCACAAAATATAATGCCAAACCGATATTCAGAACAAATAATAAATTAAACACCATTGTAAAAAGAGGTAAAGATCATCTTTTGAAAAATAGAAATCACAATGTAATATACAAGATCAATTGCAATGATTGTGATTCTTGTTACATAGGCCAAACTAAAAGAGCACTTGAAACAAGAATCAAAGAACATAAATCAAATATTAAACAAGAACCAGAAAAACACAATGTGATTTCTATACATAAGGTGAATCTTAACCACGAAATGAATTGGGATGGAGTTAAAATATTAGATAGAGAACAAAATCTTTATAAACGTAATATATCTGAAATGTTACATATTAAATCAAATTCAAAAACATTGAATGCTCAAACTGACACTGTAAATTTAAACAAAATATATGACATAATCTTGAGATGAATGGTCAAACTGAAAATTGAACAGAAAATTCTTTTATAATTAACTTTAGAAATTACTGTCATATGTTATGATGACTTGGAAATGTATTTAATTGTAGATCTCGATTTAAGTTCATTGACACAAGACATTATGATAACTATGAATTGATTATTATTCACAATATTTATATATAGTCGTATTCATTGTTATTAGCCAACGTTAACGGATATTCACAATTCATTAGTACTTTGTCTACCAAAAGTGACACGTTTACAATTTGTAAATATGCAAAAAACTGACAAGTTTGTGATTTTTGATGTGAATTTTGACGTGACTTTTAATGTGAATTTTTGACAAAGTAAAAATATTAAATTGTTTCTATTAAGAAATTCTGATGAGGGTTAATACGATAACCGAAACGTCAAAGATGAAATAAAGGAATAAGTCCAAAATTATATTAGTCTGTTAATGGTCGTTAAAAATTAATTTAAATAGCCTGAATGTTTGTATCCGACGAGTACTCCACGTTTTGCCCTAGCAGAAAATTTGGAATCAAATTTCCGGGTGACACTCCAGTATGCCAAGCATCCAAAACGTTTTAATCGACTCATGTCGCATTTATAACCAGGCGCGAATCTAGAGATGGGTGTTTCGAAATTTATTGAACTGTGTGGTGTTCTATTATATGTGTGCACCGCTGCACCTAGAGCTAAATCCCACATATTTAGGGGTAGTTTAGAATCAAACAACAACGCCCGAACTTTCCCTTGGATAGTTTGATTGAAGCGTTCTGATATCCCGTTATGTTGAGGAGTACCCTGATCGGATCTGAAATAGCAAACTTTCTCGTCCCTACCCAGAATATTTCTGGCACTCTTAAGGAATTGTTCTAAACAAAATCCTGTCTCTTCTTTTGTCTCCATAGGGTCCGCTATTGCCAATCTCGAATAATCATTAATGAAAACTGAAATGTATTTATAACTATGGGGGTGTGTAGCAGGAGAAATTTTCCCCATAACGTCTGAATGTATAATTTGTAAAGGCTTGGTCGCTCTTGTTCTTGTTGTTTTAAAAGGTAATTTCTTTAACTTACTAATAGCACACACTTCACAATCTAGGACATAGTTTTTTAAATCTATTTTGTTCAACTCTTTGTTACCTGTCCTGGTTTTCTGCAAACGAATCAAGTAATCAATCAATACATGCCCTTATCTTGTATGCCACAACATGACATGATCTAATGTTTTATTATTATTTACTTTAATTCTCATATCAAGATCTTCGTCAGTTAACTCTACTTCTGGCAATTCATTTAAATTAATTATTTTCCTATCTGTTATACTGATATCAAATTTAGAAACTAGTTTTTCATCAACAATAGAATTTCTATCTACATTTTCCATTTTCTCTAAAGCACTCTTATTTAATATAATTTCTTCGGCACGTTCTGTCGATTGTTTACCATCAACGTTACACTCTTGCATTACTTTGTTATTTCCTTCACTCTTTTGCTCTGAAACTTCCATATTTTCTTCAACTCTTACTGTTTTATCTTTGTGTATTAAATCTGTTTCCAGTCCCGGAATTGTAATATCGGTTTGTCTGACATCTGTAACCGTTCTATGTAACCCAGCGTCAAATGCTCTTGTAATTGCTGTATTAGACCTATTTTCAATTTTACATTCTACAATCCAATAAGGTTTTTCGTACACTCCTGTTAACAAAATTTCTTTTGTTAATGGATCGGAAATATTTAATCTCTCTTTATCTAATTTTACTTCTAGTCCTTTGTCTGTAAATCGTCTCAGGGACAGAAGATTTTCGGCAAGTTTTTCAGAATAAATTACATTATCTAGATCTAACAAACACTCATTTGTGTCCTTTTTAAGCACTCTTATTTTCCCTTTTCCCCTAATGGGTATATCTGCACTAGAATTTGTATTAGCGCATCTAATAAACCTATTTTTTGTACTCTCGGAATCAAAAAGTATATTATTAACGTTAATGAGATGTTCAGTGGCGCCTGAATCCGCTATGAAAGATAAATATTTACTCGCTATTTCAACTTCACACTCTCGTTCAACGTTACGCCGTTTTACATGCACAACATTCGACAAATCACTCTTTTTACATATCTGTATACTATTATCTAAACCATTAAAATTACTTGAAGGATTATTTTCTGAAAAATGTACCTGCGGCTTTTCGGAAACGCCAGTTAGTGATTGCCTCTTATTCATGTTCACTAGACTGTGCCAAAAAAAAAAATGTTTCCAATTTCACGCTGTTCTTCTAGTATGTTGTAGAGGTTTGATTTAAGCAAGATTTCACTTAATTTCAGCCAAATCGGTTAATATTTAGAGGTCCATCAAGTCAAAAATGTGTATTTTTAAGAACATTTAATTTTTTAATGTGGATATTACGTTACTGTATTTGTATCAATCAGAATTATGATGATATAATACATACTATTAGTCAAAAACATTGTCTGAAATCATATTTTAAAGCTACAGTAAATACCCAGTGGCTATTTAAAAAATTATGACGTTGTTTCTGAGTGATTTTAGAGATAATTTTCTGTTATTTGAAGACAAAGTCATATTTTATCTTTTATATTATGGTTAATAACGAAGTTTTTTGATTGTATATATTAGATAACATATAATAGAGTACAGATAAGTGCAAAATTCACTCACAATTATGTTTTATTACAATATAAATGCTTTTTTATATATGTGCCCTAAATATCGGTTTTTCTTTATTTTGGTTAAAGTACGTTTATTGCTTTTGTAGAATTATAAAATCATTATTTTATGTTTGAAAATATTAATTTATTCGTGTTTTCTGTTTTTTGTATTATAATCACTGTTATTTAATCAAGGTTTTAATCAATAAAAGATTGATTATATCATTGTAAATTATTCTGAATTTGTTTATTTACATATATATTAAATATAAAAATTTTAGACTATAATTAATTATAAAGATAATTTTAAGGTGACATTTTACTTGTGCTTGGCATTTGGCGCCTATGTTGTTCCACAACTTTTAATAAATATTGCTTCTGCTCCTCATTATTAGTTATAGTAGCATTAAAATTAGATATTAAAGCAATGCCCCGTTCAGCAGCATCATTTGTTACCCGCAGATGGGAAAGGATATTTCTCGCTTTCAAGTAACTGTCGTTTTGGCTCCATAACGATGGTGGAATATTGAAAAAATCGCAATCTAAATTGAACCTATCCAACAGTTTCCGCGTGTGCTGCGAAAACAGCTCATCCATACTTCTGGTTTCCCACAACGCTACTTCCTTCCTACTGTTTACATTTAACAGCAACCGCTTTACTGGTTTATTATATTTAACCGTTTCTAAAGCTAATACCATTTTTTCTTTCATTTCAAATGAAATATTATTATCAAACAATGAAAGACCAACAGCTTCGTCTGACAAGTACCATAAGTGATTCGACAATTTATTTAACGCTGCCAAAGAAACAGCTTCGTTTTCCTTTTGGTACTTGATCAAACCTTGTAACAACTGTAAGTCATTCCAGGGACTACAAACGGCAGAATGAGCTGTGAACCAGTACTTAATGTAGAATCGTATAACAAAGATGCAAAAATCTCGCAAACCATATAAGACATTTTTATCTAATTCAATTTGGTTTCTAAAAATAAACATTTTTAAAGCATAGAGGGCTTTTGCCATCCACCTTGCGTGGTGCATGGCCCCTGGAACTCGGAACTTATAATTTTCTTTTGGGTCTTCTCCTAAGAATATAATTGCCAGTTCTAGAAGTTCCTTATAATCTGCTCTTGGGTGTGTTATCTAGAAGAGAAATGTTACATTATTATGATAGCTGTTAAAAATTAAATATATCATATTTACACAGCGATTTCTATAAAAATAAATATAAATATATAAAAATAAAATATAAAAATATATAAATAGATAAAATATATACAAATAAATCATAATCATTGCAATTTTAAATTATTTAAACGCACTAACTTAAATATGAATTAAAAGAAAATCTGACTTCAAAATAACATAAAATATCCAATTTGTTTATTTTTTAATACAAATTCTACTGTATTTTTCAAATAGAGTAAAATGGTATTAAAATTAATGTAATGATAATAATTAAAAATTTATTGAGTGATTTATATTTCACCTCAAGATGTTCTAATGCAAAGGACAAGATGTCTGATTTAACGGAATTCAATTCTGTAGATACTGTTTCATCGGTTAAACCTGATTGGTAAGATGTTAAATCAATATCTGCCCAAGCTTTTGCAAAATCTTTGAATAAATTAACTTCAGGACCTGACGTCGGTATTAAACATGTTTCAAACACATGTTTTAAAATTATTTCTGCTATGTGATGGCGACACGGTAACCACAGTAAATCTTCATTGAGTTTTTGTTCTAAAATCACACACGTTCCCTTTCGATTACCTAAATAATATATAAATGAATATTAATTAGTTTGAAGTTTAATATATAAACAAAAAATGTTTATTTAATATAGAAGTTTGTAACGTTGTTACAGTTTCGAAATGCAATATTTCGAGATTCAATATTATTTCATGAATACATACCTGTATTCACATTAGTTGTGTCAAAAGACATTGCTTTGATAGTTTTATCAATTTTCCATTCCTTCATAATGTCATAAATTGCAATAGCTTGCATCAAGCCAGTTCCAGCTTCAATTTTTGGTACTGCTAGAAGTTCTTCTGTATCTACACCTGATGCAATGACCGCCAACCGATCAACTGTTTTTTTCCCATTAATATCTGGCATTAACTTTGAGTCCCAGTGGATTGTCAAAAATTTTTTTGATGCAAAATTTTGTTTTAAGTTCTCCACTGTTTCTTTTCGTATTGCTTCCCTTTTACGTAAAACGGTCCGATGACTCACTGTCTTAGCATTATTTTGATCCAAACTATTCAATATTGCATTTATAATACGAGTGGCATTTCTGCCACTGGTATTAGTCCGATCAAGTGTTAATGCAACTTCCGAAGAGATGATGTTTATTTTAGGGTTTTTAGCAGCAGGAGGTTCCCATAACGTCGACTTTCCACTTGATTGAGATGAAGATGCTTCACTTGTACTTAATTCGGACAAACTTTGAGAGACTGCAGAAAGCTCATGTGATTCTACGTTCTGGATTTCTACAGAAATATTTTCAGTACCTATATTTCAACAAATATATTATTTGTAACATTATTCAAATACGTGGTTTGACAAAAAATAAAAAAATTATATTTAAAAAAAACTTATAAATTATTAAACATGTAATTTCAACACTGAAAATCATTTCATACAGGAAGAAATTCAATAAAAAAGGTTCATTACATTTAGTTTAAAAGAATTTTCAGTGATGCAGTTACTTTATTACAAATTTTCATTAACATTTTTGCTCATAAAATATTATTATAATATTATTATCATTTCTTACGTTTGCTTGTAACATTAGATTTTGACCGTAAAAATATTCTTCCAGTTCTATGAGAAAGAAACAATTGTTTTGCATTTTCATTTTGGAGACGATCCATCACATTTTTGGGCGTTATATCAAACAATGAGTTCAGCATATTGCTGAACATTTGTTTCTTATTAACCTCAATTGCAGTGTTTCTTTTTCTATTTATCTTCACATCCATCCATTTCTTATGTAAAATTTTAAGTTTTTTTGTGACATTTGATGGGCTAATTGTAGGTATTTCTTCCTTTTTGTAAATTTCAATGATGACACTTGCAACTAATTTGGCAGATTCAAGAATGGTTTTCTTCAGTGAAACATGATAGTGACAGAACAAACTCAATGCTTGTCTAGTAGATGGTAATATCTTGTCGCTGATTTGGTTGATTTCAGGTCCTATCAAATAGAATTTTGTTCGTTTTTGAGGTGGCATTTTTGAGGTTACAACAAAACCACTTATTAGACACTGTTTGTTAGTAATGCAATTCACACACAAACCCCGGCCGCGAAGTTTATAAGCTCAAAACAAGTGCGTCACCGTGCATTTGTATCGACGTTCGGGCGTTGAATAACTTGAACACATTGACGCCTAAACTATGGGATTAAATAGCAATACAGGAGGAGTATGAAGTCGACTTGAAGGACAGAACTGTTTCTATCCTTTTTTATTTTAGTGTATCACAGCCAAATGCCAAGCACAAGTAAAATACCACTTTAAAATTATCTTTATAATTAATCATAGTCTAAGATATTTCTATTTAATATATATGTAAATAAACAAATTCAGAATAATTTACAATCATATAATTGACCTTTTATTATCATGGATTTCCTAAAATTATGTAGAGGACAAAAATTGGTAACACAAAAATAATTTTAAATTTACAATAAGTGGATGAATTTAATTAATTATTATTGACTAGAACCTTGGTTAAATAACAGTGATTATAATACAAAAGACAGAAAACATGAATAAATTAATATTTTCAAACATAAAATAATGATTTTATAATTCTACAGAAGCAATAAACGTACTTTAACCCGCTCAGTTGAAAACTATGAAGGTGCAAGGAAAAATGAATTTCCTTTATTGCTTATATGTTAAGATGTTAAATTATGGCAAGAAAATGTAAATATAGCAAAAAAAAATTTTTTTGGAAATTTGCAAATTTTTGCACAATGCTGCATACAATTTTTATAAAAGTGGTGAAAGTTAGTTCTTTATTCATCTACCTAAATATTCTTCCATAGAAACTTATGTTATATTACAATTGAAAGCATATAATTAAAAAAATATAGAAAATTGTCCAAAAAAAATTGTCCACTACAGTGGCCAATTATACGAGCGGGTTAACCAAAATAAAGAAAAATCGATATTTAGGGCACATATATAAAAAAGCATTTATATTGTAATAAAACATAATTGTGAGTGAATTTTGCACTTATCTGTACTCTATTATATGTTATCTAATATATACAATCAAAAAACTTCGTTATTAACCATAATATAAAAGAGAAAATATGACTTTGTCTTAAAATAACAGAAAATTATCTCTAAAATCACTCAGAAACAACGTCATAATTTTTTAAATAGCCACTGGGTATTTACTGTAGCTTTAAAATATGATTTCAGACAATGTTTTTGACTATTAGAATGTATTATATCATCATAATTCTGATTCATACAAATACAGTAACGTAATATCCACATTAAAAAATTAAATGTTCTTAAAAATACACATTTTTGACTTGATGGACCTCTAAATATTAACCGATTTGGCTGAAATTAAGTAAAATCTTGCTTAAATCAAACCTCTACAACATACTAGAAGAACAGCGTGAAATTCGAAACATTTTTTTTTTTGGCACAGTCTAATGTTCACTCTTCTATCAACATTCTGATTACCGTTTGACTTCCCTGAATTTTTATTTTCAAACACTCTTTTGGACCTACCAGACCCATACTTTCCAAAGCCTTTTTGTTTGAAAGCTCTTTTACTGTTCCAATTAAATTTTCTTTCACTCTGTTCACTCTTATTGGAAATATTTTGAAGGAATTTACTCTGTAACCTCCTCGTCGATAGGATCTCTTGTAAGATCCTTTCATGGGGCAATTGATGCCTATGTGGTCGGTAAACTCTTGACACACATAGCATTTCCTTTTGCCTTGAACTTTCCTAGGACACTCATAGTTCCTATGGCCTGAGTCGCCGCACTCATAGCACCTCACTCTTTTGGGAATATTTGCCAGAGAAGAGGATGTTCCTGCACTCATCTTGGTCTGTATACTTGGTGGGTTGGTAGCCTTCCTCTCTGCCTCGCTCTGAACATTATATGATTTTAATGCTTCGTAGCTCAAACCTACTCCTGTTTGAGTTTTTGACGAAAATTGTGCATTACTGACACCAGGCAGGCTAGCGCTAATTGAGTTATAAAAGGCATCGCGTTTTTCTTTTTCGGACAGCTGATCTTCTTCATTAATCATATCAAAGTTACGTACAATTTCTTCAAACCTATCCCAATACTCCATTGCTGTTTCTCGAGATGGGTTATAAACCATGGAATGCAATTGCTTTCGCAATGCACCACTGGTTATGTTTGATTCACATCTTTTAAACTCTTTTATCATTCTCAAAATTTCTACTGGGTCTTGAATTCCTAAAACTTTATTGTGATAAACCGAATCTAGTCTACCCAAGTAGAAATTTGACTAGGCAACCTCTAGTTCATGCAAGGCCCTTACAAGTTTTTTGTAAGACTGACTAGTCTAGATAAAACTCACAAATATCTAGTGAGGCGCTAAGAAGGTAAACTAGACTAGGGATGCCTCATAATAATCTTGTATAGTTTTTGGTAAGTTGTACTCATAAAATTCTAAACCAGCGTAACTAGTGAGTGCCTCGCAAGTACCTCACAAGTAATCTCTAGTGTAAACTAATATTTATTTAAAAATATGTATCATAATAATACAGAATTTTTGCAAATTCTTAGATGCAAAAAACAAGCAACTATTTCTGAAAAAATCGAATATTGTAAAAAACTGATTTTCAGAGATATTGATAGATGGCAACGATAATAGCAATAAACTTTATATTTTTATTATAATAATATAGAATTCATTTTATTATAGATAATTTTTATTTAAACATTTTCTAATTATTAAAGATATCTTCGTAGTGTGACTTTATAAATAAAAGCACCATTACCCTATAAAAGGCTTGAATGAAGATCGTCTATCGACAATTGTTAATTAGGTTAGCGGTTATGAGAATATATTTACATTGTTATTTAAATTGCACCCACTATTAAGTTGCAGTTAAGCTGCTATTTTTTTAGCTTTCAATTTTTTTTTTTCAATATAATTTTTCATGTTCTAATACTGTTAATATTAGATTCTTGTGGGAATGTTTTTAGAATGTCATGGGAATATTATAAGAAATTAATGGGAAAGTGATAGGACATCTATGGGAAATTAATTCATTTCAAATTGACTATTTCCACTTTCTGGTTAACGGAAATGTTCTGAATATGTCTGAAAAGTTCTGAAATAATTGGCAGGTATTTTCAGACAAAATCAAAGTTATTCAAAATTTTTCAGAGTGATGCAAAATTAGTTTTTCTCTGAAAAAGTCTGAAAAATCTGAAAGGTCCCAATTTTGAGAGCTTTTCAGAGTTTTTTTAAGACTTTGTCAGACAACTTTTCAGACTTTTAAAGATTTTTTTAAGACATTTTCAGAGAAAACTTTTCCACAACGGATCGTGGGAGAATACTCTACAAAAATGAATTACTGTTATGTAGCATATTCAGTAATTTCTCTTGCTCAAACTATTTCATGATACTTCTTCCAATATAACTCTCAGAATATGTTACATACAATAAATAATTTGTTTCATCCCCCCATGTATAAAAAAAAGCACCACGTCGCCTCTTTTTTTTTTAATTTCATTTTATTAATAATTTAAAAACAAAAGACACTAAAAAGTGCAAGAGAGAATCTCTCTTGCAGAATCTCTCTGAGTGATGAGTCACCTCAAGAGAATGTCAAACTCGAGTATAAAGATTGAATTTTCAGTTTCCTGCCAAAAATTGTTTTTTTTTTCTATATTTTCATCAACATTGGTTAAGAATATGTCAGGTATAACATCTTTACCAACAGAGTAAACTTGTTAAAATATCAGTTATGATAATTAATTATATTTTAAAGTGATTTTTACACAACAAAACCTTTTATTGACAATTACCCTAGTAGAAATATCGTCCAGTATCTCGCAAGTCCTTGGCAAGTATTGTTAGTTTCCTGCCAAGGAACTGACAAGTAAAACTAGCTAGATACTGACTAGAATGTAATGCTTTGTTGGCAAGTTACTAGTCATACAAATCTTACAAGATACTTGCTAAAAACTAGTAAGATACTAATTGATCACTAGAAAGGCGCTAAATTGCTTTTAGACATACAATTCTTAAAAAGAATATCAATTATTAAAA
>JABFQA010001024.1:0-15493 GCA_022817065.1 Probaryconus sp. ZL-2020 | reverse complement strand
TTTTTTTTTTTTTTTTTTTTTTTTTTTTTTGGTTGGCTTTCGCAATTACAAATTTTATTGATAATGTAATTATTTTTTTATTTCACTTTGGAGCATCGAAAGTGACCAATAAATTTTTGTTCTTTGAGTGGAATATTATTTCATTACGACCACCTGCGTCGAGATAAATTTTTGTTTTTTTTTTTTGTTTTTTACTCGTGATGGTTCTGTGCCAAGTCCAGAAAAGCCGGGCATTATATTATTTACCTCGACAGATTGCCAGCATAACTAGCACGAACACAAGTTGGTTTCTCAAAGAATTGAGGAGAAGTCAGGCACACTGGTCTCCGTTTGCCCGAGTTTGATCAGAAGTCTGTTTAGTTCCATTCGCGAACACAGACACGTATACGCGTACAAAAAACACGGCACGCAAATGGGATTGCCTCTCAAATTTCTTTCCGTGTTTCTCTCAGTTTGAGGAATCGATCCGAAGTGCACTCTTTTACGCATGCCACCGAACTGCCGGGCAACGACTCGAAACAATGAAAGGCCGGGAAAAAAATAACGTGCAAATCGCATGCAAATTTTATCATCATTCGTACGTAGTACAATTTTTTCAATTACTTCTTTTCTTTACGTTAAATATTTTTTCTCGGGAAATGGATTATTGTTATTAAACGGGTGTAAAGGTATTGTTAAAGTTACGAGAATTCGAAATATTATGTAATTAATAACTTTAAGCAATCGCTCGGATGAAATTCCTTTCTGATGGAATGTTATGTGAAATTGTTTTAATATTATTATTTGATAGATTCTTGTAATTAATTATAAAATTGGATCGAAAATATATTAAAACGTCCAGAGGGAATAAGAATGAAAATTAATTAATCTACTGTGAAATTTGAAATTCGTGTTAACTTTTCTTTTTCATCAGATTAATTATAAGTTAAACATTTGTCTTATTTTAAGAAGTTGTGGTTATTATAAAATCTTTTGTACGGAGTAAAATTAATCTGCTATTCACTGAAGCCAGGAGAATTAAAATCGCGAAAGCATTTCGTCATAAGTGTACATTATTTTTATGCTTTCATTTTTAACTTTTTTTTTTTCACTTTTATGAATTTAAATTATTACCATTCATGTTCCTTCGTATATAGTAAAAACGTTTTTAAGTTTTACTTTAATTGCAATTTTCATTTTATTATTTATCTACTAATTAATGAACTTTCATCAGTTCAATTTCATTTGACTGTAACACAATTTCTTAAAATAATTTTTTTTCGTGATAGATTTTTTTGGGGTAGTTTAAGAGAAAAGCTCGATATAGTGTTCAATATTTTATTCTCGAGATAGTATAAAGGAGAAATAGCAGGAGCGATGAGAAACATGGCGTCGCTGATTAAAACAAGAAATTCCCTCTTATTGAATACTTTCAAACTCGTGTAGACATTTCGTAAAATAAGTATCGCGTTATGCAAGAACGCTCTGCTAATTTCGAAGTTTCACAGTAAATTGTGAATCGCCTTGAGTTGCAAGTTACTTCGTGCGCAAATGCACGATCCCTTTACAATTAACGAGCTTATATAAATGATACGAATAATTTTAAATGGAACTAACTCGGTACATTTTTTTTTTTATTTTCAGTTTAAGGTAATATCCGGAATTACATCAATAGATTACGTCCAGGATTATTCCACGTAATTTCTTCCTAAGGTAAAGCTCATTTCATTTCGTTTTATATTATTTTTCTTACAGAAATGGTGGCGTTTATCTATTCCGACTATTTTTAAAGATTTCCAACGAAAATAATTGTCGTTGTAGCCATTTTTAGATAAATCTGATAACGTTAAGAAATTTTATTGACTGGAGAAAAGTCAGGGAAAAATAAGGAAAATTATCTTTTATGTTTATTTCAAAAGAAATAGGAAACAAATGTTTTGGACCGTTGAAAGTGTTGTAAGAAAGCATTTTAATTATAAAAAACAATAGCGACCACAACGTTCATTTTGCACGCATTGCAACGATAACACTTTCATAACAGCTTTTTCATCTTCATTCAACGGCACCTGTATTTTTGGCGCAGGAGATGGTACGACTTTGGAGTATAGCTTATAAAAGCACTTTTCCTCGAGTCCCTCTGAATAATGTGTCTCACGGCGTACAGTCAGTCTCCCCTCAGTTTCCCACGTGCATGTAACGACGTTACATTAGAGGATTATGAAGAAACTTGAGGCAAGAAAAACATCGCGCTCACTTATTACGGTTTCTATTTATTTTTAATTTTGAATTATTTTCCTCTGTTTCTCTCGTGCGACTCTATTATAACGAACAATGACAATTTGAGTAAATTATAAATTCACCTCAATCTGAATATTCATCTATCCATCTATTTATCAACATTCTAAACAAAAAAAGATTTTTTCAAAATCATTATTAAAATGGCGATGATAAAATCTGAAGTTATTTTGTTTGTCTGAAGCAGTAGAAACGAAGGGAAGATAAAGACAAAAAGAGAAAATCTGGAGCATGATGAAAATAATGTCAAACTCAATATAAAAGATTTCGTTATTAGTTTTTGAGATGCGCCGGAGCACCATCGCAACTGGCTAAACGCAGGCGAGAAGTTGCTCTGAGAAAAGAAAAGTTCGTCGAGGAAAAATTGCTGCTTTTCTACGTCGTCTCCTTTCTTTCATTTCACGTAACTCAATGCAGTGCATTCAAGTGCATCGATGACTGTACTATGAAAGTGCGAATAACGACGTAACTTCTTCCTCTTTTCTTACCGCGGATTCCTCTCTTTGGCACTCATATTTTGCACTTATTGCAGAAGTTTCCGCTTTTGCTTCGCGATTATTGCAACTTTTGTAATCGCTAAGCCCCACGGAAATATCGTCCCGGCTCTTCATTTTCTCGCGCCAATTAATTATCCTAACGCGTTTATTTCGTTATTTCGTTTCTTGCCTCGCGACATTATTGCGACACGGTTATCTAATAAAATTCTCGGAAAAACATTGCCAACGTAATCTACTTGACACTTCCTGTGTCTTTGCGTT
Source organism: Probaryconus sp. ZL-2020 (assembly GCA_022817065.1). Classification (NCBI taxonomy): domain Eukaryota; kingdom Metazoa; phylum Arthropoda; class Insecta; order Hymenoptera; family Scelionidae; genus Probaryconus; species Probaryconus sp. ZL-2020. The sequence continues at coordinate 12,461 of JABFQA010001024.1, read as the reverse complement.
TGTGCAATCTATTTTCTGGTTTTCTGGCTAAAATTGTTCCGAGACAATTAAAACAAACGTTGCATAATTTGCGAAATAAAAGTATATAAGATTAATTCTATTACAAAGAAAAGTAGTATTTGGAATTTTCGAAATGTTTAAACATTAAACTTTTCTGATTACCAAAGACCACGGTTTAAAAGAAAAAAAAAACTGTGAAAATACGTCGGAGACAAATTTGGTCATATTCAGTTCCAATGAAACGTGAACCGTATCTTTTTTAACGTTCCTAACTTGACGCGGAATGATAACTGAACTCTTTGAATATTTTAAAAGTTAATCTTCACTCCTCGGCTAATTATTATGGAATTTGAATAAATTGAAAAAAAGTTCAACTATTACCGATGTGGAACTTTATTTTAATGAATGTAACTTTGCTTTTAAACGAATTGCCGGTGCGAAGGCAAGGCTGCGTAGAACGTCGAGGGAACACTGAAAAGTTCTTTTGACGCTGCACAAACTCGGGGCAAATTTTGTTAAAAAAAAAAAAAAGAAAGAAAAAGAAATTATAACATTAGCCGGAAGTCACGAAAATCCTGGCAAGCAACTGATCGCTTATCCTTCTTAAGCTTACCTTGACGGACTTGGGTAATCCCTCGATGACGAAGTAGCATCCTCTGCACTTGCGCCCACTTAATCCCCGGCTTCCTCAACTACTGCACGTCAAGAATAATTCACCTTCGTTCTAGTGGCTCCTTGTGACTCTAACTGCGCATTCGTTTTGTTTTATTGTGCCGATTACTTTCTATCTTTTTTGACTCAATCGTATTCCACATGCGTCAAGTTTCGAAAGTTGATTGACTCGAAGTTTACGTTTAATCGCATCATTAATATTTTCATTTTTACCACAAAAATTGTTATCAGAGAATTTTTAGAATTTTACCAATCGATACTCAGAAATCGTCATCACGAACAAAAATTTAGTTGGATTCGTTCGTTCATATTATTTAAAGATGTAGGTTGAAAGTAGAAAAGAAGAAAGTAGAAATCCAAAGATTGAGTCAGACATTAAGAGAAATGTTCTTCAGAGGAAAAATAAGAAGTATTCACGTTGGAATAATAATGTCGAAGAGTTGATTTACTTTTACATGTAAAGAACACCATCGAATTTCATTCCGATTATTGTTAAATTCAAAGTATAAATAGCCTCGGGGATTTACGAATGACGCATCGATTCATGGCACGAAAACAATGCTTCGTCAAACTTTGGATAAAGCCACTAGTTCGAAAAGGCTGATAACATTTTTGCCGTATTATTTGTTGGAATGAAAATGTTGGCTGTAATAAAAACATCGCGCATTTAATGAAGCCACTATAACGTTTCAATAAAATGTCAATAAATCTCGTAATGCAGATTACAAAAATGACACAATTATTATATTAAACATTTTCCAAAGGTTATCTTTTTAAAATTTAATTACACAATTTACAAATACAAATGATTACGAACAATTTTCATTCATTGTTACATGAAATTATTTTGCAATTATTTACGGCATTGGTTTTCAAATAAATTAAAATTTATATATAAACGGAGAAATTTCAATATCAACAATTGTTCGAAATGTTTTATTTCGCGATAATTTTATAACGTTACGTCAGAGATTTCAAGTGGACAAATGCAGACGAGGACGTATCGTCGAAAACAGAGTAGCGTTACAACAAACGACCCAAAAACGATAATGTCAATTCAATTCGCCGACAGTGTTACAGAGTGTACGTGAAATGTTCCGTCGATCACAGTAAGGGCATTCCTTTACACAACTTGTCCTCAAAAAATAGACAGCAGTAAATTATGTGAAGCTCGTCAAATGTAACTTGTCACTGCGTAATGTTTTACTCCACGAAAATGTGTTAAAATATTTTTCATTCTATTGATTTTTTTTTCATAATCGATGTTGCAGTCAAAAGCTGAGTGACATTTTTTGGGATTTTCGTATGACATTTTATTTTGGAAATAAAAAGATTAAGAAAAAAAAGCAAACCTATTTCTCGCTTAACTTGTGTCCAATTGTTACTGCGGACAATTTGTGCTGAATTTTTTTTTTTTTGTCTTTTTCTTTCATTTTCATTACAAAACCACTTCTGCATGAAAAGCGTATCAAGCGCCATTAACGATGAAAAACAGTGTCGTTTAGAGGGTAAACTTGGAAAACTGACGAGGATTACATTTCACGTGATGAACAAGGAACATTTGCGAAGATATACATGCGGCCAAGGACTAGCGGAACTCGCCGAAAGTTCAACCGCACTTGCTAATGAGCGGCGACGTCATTCCTCTCTCGGAACACGTTTTCTGCGGATTCTGGAAACTTGTCTTTTGCTCTTCGTGGTCCGATGATTTCCGGCGGTCTTCTTGTATCGCGCGCGCATATGCTGCATACGTTGACTCGAGCTACAACTTAAGTTCAAAACCGTTGACCGGAAGTTATGCGACATGCCGTTGTAATGCATTATAGGCATTGTGCAAAGACCATACACGAAAAAGACCGAAGTTAAACTACATTTTCCTGTAATTGGGAAGTAATGGCTGCGGAGGAGAAATGTCGTCCGAATAATTCTCTTTCCAAAATACCTGGAAACAAATTGAACGATTTCAGAAAAAAAGGATGATTCAATTCAACTTGTTAATTAAAACAATACCAACATGAATTTCTCTACTAAAAATACATTCACAATATTCAGATCTGATAAAGTTTAATTAAATATAAATGCTCGACAAAACTTTCCCCGGAATGATAATGCACAAGGTGTATCTTAATGACATCCACTAACATAACTTTTGTTTGAAACTTACTTTAATTAACATGTTTTATAATATAACATAAAATGAATGCTTTCGAATCTTCGCCAATTAAGTCGCGCCCGTTCTTAATTATTTTCATTTTTCCTTATTTTCATTTTTCCTTTCATTTTCGAGCACCAAAGCAACGTTCGATAATAAAATTTGCATTTGCCCCGGAGAGCATATTTTTTAAACAGAACGTTATGGTGATTGTTTTGGTAGGGAACAAGCTGCGTTCGTAATATGCCGTTCTGGTGTTCAAACAGAGCCAAGGTGAAATCGCTGTTGAGATGCAGATTAGTTCGACTTGCCGTACGGAATGTTTAACGAGGATTCGAACGTTGCCATTGCCACTGCAGAGAAATGTGTATCGCGTTACGTGCGACGAGAATGTCGGAAAATCCGTGGCCGGCTAGACCGATACTCGGATTGCTAGTTTCCAATCGAATTAACGACGTGTACGAAGCGACCCTTTCATACGCGTTACACCAACATATTCACATGCTCATAGAATAAGCGTCGCTGATGAAAACAATTTAATTAGAATCGTTCTCTGTTTGTAAATGTTTAAGAGACGATGACCCAATTTTCATCGCTAATATTTTAACGTTAGACAAATTATTCAATTATCTTCGTGTTGATATGATATGTTACAGTGAGAAAATTATAAGTAAAATTATTGTAAAATTTGTAACTTTTATGTGAAATTTGTTTTAGATTGTGCAAAAATTTTGCTATAATTTTTTTCTCAGTATATATTATTTAGAAAAGACAAATTTTACATTTGGTTTTTATATTTAATGAAGTGAAATATTCAAGTACAAAATTCTCTGGATTAAGTTTTATTTCCCTAGGGCGTTAAATAATCGCTGGTTGAAAGATTTGTGTTCTATTGAAGAAAAAAAAAAAATGGTTTCGAAATGTCTTTGTGGTGTGACAGTTTGTATCAATCGTTCTTGATGTTACAGTTATTAGACTCGCAAATCTTAAAAATGGTCTCAATTTGTTGACTGAAGTGTAATTGTTATAGAATCGATGGCCATAGATTTCTTATCGCAGACATTGTCGTGGCGTTCTGAAGAAAGAACGTAGAGATAACATTGTTGCGATCGCGGCGATTGACCTGATGGTTCGAAGCTCTTTCTATTCCCCACTTTATACTTGTACCTTTTTTCTCTGTTTTTATCTCCTTCGCTTACTCAGCCATGTTTAACTACGTTGCAATAACCAAGGTAACATTTTGACGTAAAATCCATAGACAATATTTACCAGTACGAAGTAAATCATATTTCGATTCTGTACCGTCGTTATGTGCTTAAGAATTTATTCTTTGGATACGGTCAGTTTCACTATTTTCTCAATTTCTCAAAATAGGAGAGTTTGAAATCCAAAAAAGGGAGAACATTTCTAAAAAAAAAAGAAGTATAAATTATTTAACAAAACGTTAAATAAGTGTTCATTAAAAATGTTTACTGAGTATTATTAGACTAAAAACAATGAATGTTTTAACAAATTCACATCATTTCAATTTATCGTGTTTGGTCTATCTATTTCTGCTATCAAGTTGGACAAAATTCGAAACTACGTTATGCATTCTACAAACTTTTCTCGACCTGACCCAGTTTGAAGGTACGTGAAAAAATTGTATGTAATTTTTTGCGTGTTGACGCAACTCAGAATAATATATTAGTAAACACAAATACCGCGAATTCCGCAAAGGGAATCTATTTATTTGATCGGTCAACATTTTGATTTTAAATACAGTAAATCATTGTAAATAATTAATTAGAGAGCCCGAGTAAATATTTTATCGTTAATACACGAGGTACAAAAAAATGGCGGTAGAATATTTCATCGATTCAAAAGGAAATGTAACATTTGTTTCGTAATCCCATGATTTGAAGCTAGTGGATTTACTATTACTATGCGTAAAAAGGGTTGAGGGGATTTGAACTAAGTGAGAGTATTGTCGGCAATGACATTAGATACTGGCGAAATGAAATGACGTCGAATTAGAGTCGAGAATGAGATGTAATATAGTCTTTACGTTCTCCCATTTACTTTAAGACGTGCTATTTTTCTTTTTGTAATGTCTTTCATCTATAAATAAACATAGTAGTTTGAAAATGTATAGCTCCTTTAGATATGGGTTGTATCAAAATTGCCACTTACTATTAAATTGGTATATAAATACTGATCAATAAATTCTAACATCAATATATATCCCAAACATCTATATACCCCATATTCTCCAGATTATTTTTTCTTCGTAATTACTTTAAATTTCATCTTTACCTTTTGACATGATTTGGAAATTTTCTTGTTCTTCACAACATCATGGTTAATGAAATTATCTCTTTCAGTCCAACCAACATAATTAGAGATTATGTTTACTAGGATATGACCCGCAAATGAAAGTACCAAGCGCCATAAAATCCATTGTTAAACGGTAGCCAAACAATTCCTCTACGAGATAAAAATCCTGCACACATATTGCGTTAGGCGAAATTAATTAGATTTATCGAACGAAGCGCGTTGAGGTCGTGCCACCGCACTGTATGGGAGATTGTGCGACAATACTGCTGTTTGCGTATTCGTTGACAAACATTGTAATCAGGTAACACTCTGGTTGTATCGAGAATTGCTCGTGGCAAATGGGGGAAATGCCGAATGGAACGAAGGCCGGACAGTATGAGGGCTCGAAAGGTGAACGAGTAACAGGGCGCGCTGGTTTTGACATCGAAACTGAGTTGAATCGCGTTTGCACTAATTTCTTCAACGATCACAAACACCAGTTCAGGTCCAGTTTAATAGAGTGCCCGAGACAAAAGAACGGAAAATGTTTTCCACTACCGGCCTTTTTTTTTTCTCTCCGTTCCTTTCTTCTTTTTTGCCTATTCCTTTCAAACCCAGACTCCGCAACTGTTTGACGGAGGAAAAAACTTTTATGCACTGATTCCATTGAAAACTCTTGTCGAGATTTGGAAATATCTCACATGAGACGAGCGCAAATTTTTAGTCAAGCGTACTCGATTCTCTTGACGAGCTTTTACGACTATCTTTCTTTTTTTTTTATTGCACTTTTTCCCCGCGACTCTAAATATTTCCTTGTTTTGCGTTTTACCAGTCGTCCTTTTTTTGGCTGTTCTTTTGCGCATTGTCTGTTATTTTCCGAAGCAATTTGCTCTCATTCGTTTTGGATAACAAATTGTGTTATTATGAAATTCGGCCGAAGAGAGCTCGCAGCGTTCTCACTGATTTCATTTTATAAATAGAGTTGCCAAAAAGAGATAACTATTTTTATTCTCGACGTTTGGAAATGAATAAAGAGTTTGGTTTTAAAGAGTTTCATCTGTTCGTTGTTTCTTTTCATTCAATCATTAGGTGATGTATTATTCGAAGAATTCAATATATATTGTTTTAAATAATTGCAAACCATTCGTTCTATCGAATTATCAATAAGACAGAAATGAATTCAAACATTTTTTTTTTTTTTTTTTTTTTGCAAAATTTGATAAATCGGATCTATGAAATTCTTTATGGCAGACACGTTATTCTATCGAATTTAGCATGATTGGAATATAAAAATAAATGATCGTCATCCATAAATCATAGAACTAGAAACTTGGTAAGATTCATCCTTCGTCATTCGTAACGTAACTAGATGTCACTTTTTATGCAAAACGTATGGCGGAAGATTGCGAGCATTACGAAAATCCTTCTTCGTTTAGCGCTTCGCCGAAAATCACGCTGTCAAAAGCAATCGACGGTAATGTTTCAAGCTGTTCTGAACAAGATGATACGTTCACGCGCCAGGAAAGTTCGGAGATGATAAATCCTGGACCAGGATTATGGCAGTTGCAAAGTGGAAATCTCGTCCGCATTTCGTATTCATTGACTTTTCTTAGAGAATTACCGAAAGCGTTAATCCTTTGGTGTTTTGGAATGTTTTAGGGGATTCGACAACAAACAAAACTGGAAGTCTCGCGAACAAAACCGCTGGACAAATATTCGCCTCTGACGACGCGACGCTCCTTTCTTTTTTCCATGTTCTAAACGTCTTGGCTTCTGTTCAATAATGCTTCCACGGCAAACAGAGCGCATGTGGCCTGGTAAACGCGAGCTTCGACTAATTATTATTAATGATTTGACAAAGCCACAAAGCCTGCTTGACACTAATAGGTATTGCACTAAATGCTTTGTTGAAAATCTGAACCACGATATATAATAATCAACGCGTATACTCTATATACTTTGGTCTAATGAAATTTTCCTTATACAAATGAACGTGATAAATATTTTTCTCGAATGTCAAAGTCTTAGGTTAAATGCATTATAGGATAAATGAAAAAATTGTTGTTTTCGTATTGACACTTGTACTCAGTTTCTTATTTCTGTCTAACAATTGAATTGTCTTTTTTGTATCTGTTACAGTTACAACGGGTATTGCAAGAAGAAAGTAACCATTTCGCAGCTCATCTTTTATGGGTAAGTAAATATTTAATAATCGCATTCATAAAAATTGTTAAGCTTCATGCAAAACTTCGTGGAACGTTAAAAAACATTTTCATCTCGCTTTATTTTATTTTTTCCAATCCCCAACAATTTCCCTGAGCATCTTTATTGACAATATTGAGAAGATTACCAATAAATTTTATCCAGTCTTTATTTCTCATCACATAAATCAGTTCGGATCTAAACTAATTGAATGAAAAACTTTCCTAGATCAGACTCTCATACATTTATCTTCTGAAAAGCGAAGATCTTAACTTAAATCAATTATTGAATTTGTAAATGTAAACAGGATTCTTTATTTTCTTCGAGTAATTCATTTAACGTTGTTGAAAATGAAGAAAGAAAAAAAAAAAGTATTTGCGAGTTCTAATATAAGTAAAAATTTTACCAGAGCGATTTTTCATAATTTCTTTATTTAGAATTTATATGAAAAAGTCAATTTAAATTTTTGTCGTGAAATAACGAGTGACTTTTCCTAACGAGACACTCGTTAAACTAGCGTTATTATTGCGTAACTACATAAAGATTTTACGATGTCATTTCCGAAAGTTTATTGTCTTAGTTCGTGTAGGTATAACACACTCTTTCTCTATCATTCTCGTGTCGACGTAAAACGTACAAAAATTTGTCGTGACAAATCAACCGTCGCTCTCTGAAAAAGCTCGCTATCTGATCGAACTTAAATCTATTCCATCTCGATCCAAAACAAAAGGAACTACTGTAAGACTATTATGTGCATGTTCCTTGCGGAGAATTACGAGGACATCATCGTGAGTTCGACCTGGAAAAACTCTTCTCTTATCTCCTGTACCTGTGTTTCGCAAAATATAAAGTTCCTAAGTGGCGTCCCTCTGCTCGTTATTTCGTAATATTTTTATACTGGAACAGCTAACATTGTCGAAGTACCCCTAAGTGTACCACCTATTTTATACATTAGTATATACTTAACATTCGTTTCAGAAATTTTCAAATGTTTTCCAAGACACGATATTAACAAACAAAAAATGTATTAGAAAATTTACCATTTACGTTATCGTACCATTATTATTATTCAACGTGATATCAGAGAATCATCGATTTATTTTATATTGGAAAATATATTTGTTATAATAAAATGGTAAATTGATTTATATTTCATTTCTGTTCCACTTTCCCAATTTCAAAACTCAATTACTACAACTGTAGCAAATTTTTGCAATATTGTTTTTCTCAGCGTACGATTTTCTAATATTTCATTGTTCGTTAATAAAAAATTCGATGAAAAGAATATCAATTTTTATGAAATCCAAAAATATATGAAAAGTTTTTTTTCAACTATTGAGTACGTTTAAACATTTCTATGTGCTTCGAACAGTTCGCAATGAACAGTTCCCTAAACTTTTTGCCACAGCATAAAATGTTATTTTCTCCGTGTTCGGGAAATACTTTGATAGTGCAACAAATATTCATCGACCCTCATAATGCAAGTTTAAAATCCAAAGCGTATCCCCAAGAGTCGAGTGTGTTCGTAAGTTTATCATAAAAACCACATATTCCGTATTGTCCAAAGTTCGCAACCACTACGTACAAGAGCAAGCCCAACCGCCTTCTGGTGACCCCAAAAAGTGTTATACGCGAGACGTGTTTATCGTTAGTTTTTTTTTTCCTTCCTCTCTTTTCTCCCACTTTCGAGACTCAGAAGATAAAATTTCGCTACGTGTTAATAGCTCTCCGACGAAAGTCACGTGTCGCACGTAAACGTCTTGCTAATGGCATTAAGTGTCCGCACAATACCATTTTAAAGAATTAAAGGGCACGAGTCGACAATTTGCTCGACCATCCAGACGCAAACATGGATTTAATGTCGATATATTACGTTTTAGTGAAGCTCAGACACAATTGTCTAAGTATAAATTAATGGAAATTGATGCCCATTTCACGACAGAACTAAATGTTTCAATTTTTCTAAAGATACATGGGTAATTCACTTTTGTCAAAATTTTTAAGGCACAGAGCCAATGCAAGTTTAAGGAAAGTTTGACAAATATTGAATGTTGAACTTTTGATTAACAAAAATTAAAAAATCTAATTTTATTATTAAAAAAGTGAAGCATAAAAGCATAAAAAGTGAATCTTATTTGACGTAAAGGATATTCGGTAATCCGTATGTACTTATGAACCGAATTTTGTTGCTAAAATCTAAATTATAATCGAGAGCATAAATTAGGTATGCATGAACTATAATATTCGTATAGCCCGGGGCGTTAATATTGCTATTAATTAATTTTCTCATGCATATTCCATCGAGTGTAATATTTGAATAGGTCCTCTTTTTGGTTATAAGTTTTCTATGAAGACCACTCCGTGGCAAGTGAATAATAATTTTCAATAACAGAATTTTTTTAATATTTTATACCAAGTTTCGCTTTTATTTCCCGGAGAGTTCACTCCACCTCTTCCGCTCTCTTTATTTTCTTTCCCAACCGCCATACTTAATTCAGTACATTTTGAGAATACATATTCATTCGAAACAGTTATTATCATTTTTACTTTGCTCCAGGAATTTGACCTCAAATTCGTAAATATGAGCTCTGCGGAATCGCTATCTTGCAGTTCCGTGCATTCTACATGTTATTTTTTCTTAGTTAATATATTCGCTGTTTCTGCTTTTACAAGGCTACTGCTCGGAAAGATTACCACTTATTGCGTTAGTATACCATCGTCATAGACTGGACAAATTCTATCTGATTTTATATCTCATTGTTTCAAATCATCATGTTGATCTTTTTTATACATCTTTTATTCCATAATAATGTTACCAAGTAATGTTTCAGGGTAAAGTAAAGATTTGTCGGAACAAAGTTTTGCAATTTCATCGTAAAATGTGAAACAAGTAATAAACTTCATTAAAAGGACGACTGTCGGCAAAGGTTGACAAGGTAATTACCGCGATATTATTCATAGAAAATGATAAGACAATCGACGAGATGGAACGAGGAAAAGGGAAGGGCAGCGTTAGGTCTCTCTTTTCCTCTCTGTTTATTGCATCGCGGAGATGACGAGTCCCGTTGACTTTGCTAACCGGCAAGCAAATAACAGATAAGGCATCGTGATGTTCGTTTTGCGATCCTTCCTCAGTTGCAAAAGATCTTTCCACGTCTTCTTTTGTTTCGCGAATTGTTCTCGATTTTTCCCGTCCAATAAGAATTATTATCCATTCATTTGTTCTCGTCATTTTGAATTATCAGTGAGAAAATGATGTTGGATAATTGTTGAATTAAAATCAAATTTGAAACTTCCCATGAATGAATTTGGGCTGACTACATCAATTTTATACTACTTAAAAGAGAAAATTACGAACATAACTAGTAGTAAAATCAGTCTTTAGTCAGACACGTCAAAATAGAAAGTTTAATATCGAAATCCAAAACATTACAAATGTGTTATTTCAACGTTAAAATTATGAAAATTAACTAACTTTTATGATGATACAATGCATTTTATGAACATTAAAATATCGGTGATAATTTGCAATTCAATAATACGCCTTTTGGAATCCATGGGAAATGTACATTGATTTATTGCTTCGTGCATGCATCATTATGTTAATATCAATGATGGAAAGGTCCGTACAAAATAATAATTCCGAGGACAAATGTAGCAAATATAATACGTCGGTCAAAATGATGCTCCTGGGAACCAAAGGTCGCTAGGAATTGCTTGATGTAGAGTGTACAGTTGAGTATTCAACATAAATTCTGGAATTACCTAGGGAATTTTCCATTGCGAATTCGAGAGGTGCTTTTTATCTTGAATTTCGTGATTCTTCATTTTACATTTTTCCTTTTACCCGAGTTACGAAATACTGAACTCGTATCTCTCTTTCCTATAAGGCAAATATTTTCTATAATATGAAATTCTATAATATGAAAAAGATTCATGAAATAACGACTCTCCTGATCGTTATTTTATGATCAAAAGTTATTCTCCTCCCTTTTGCCGTTACTTCCTGTAATATGAAATTTTATTTATGTCGATAAATGAGCATCGTTTTTTTTTTATGTAGGACTTAATTATACTATTTGTGGTTTTTGTAAAGGTACGATAAGGACGTATCTATTCATAATGAATTCCATTTTTTTTTCAAGTATTGGTTTTTTTATTGCAGAAGCATGGATTTCCTATTAAACGAACGAAATAATATTATTGGAAAATATACGTCACAGTGATGCATTAAATAATGAGCGTGCAAAGCGATACAAATAATGCACGATTCATACGAATATGTGTTACAGTCAGGTGTACGCAACTATGCGGTTATTCGATTTGCCAAATGGATCAACCGAATAATTCCATTAGAAGCAATCAGTTTTTGAGTTGATATTTATCGTACGCTGCTGCGCATCGAAAGTAGTTTAACAACCTATTTCTGCCATGATGATATCCGAATCAAAATATTTCGTGTAATGTCCTGATGTTTGCGGCGGCGATTATACCGGCATAATTACCTGACGCCGAAAGTACGTTTTTACCGCTCAAATATAGTCCGCACTCGAAATCGGATACGGAGTTTACTGATTAACACTATTTACATGTTAATAATTTTCATGAATTCCTGGATTGTTGATACACAAATATCGATGTTTCTCATTCAACGTAAATGTTAATGCGACGTTCGAATTATGTATATTGATAATGACCGATTTCGATGTGTATAAAATAAAATTAACTCCACTTTAATATTTACTGAGCAGTTAACGTTAAACTGAAAACTTCAACTGTGTTCAGTTCGAATTCTATTTATTAAACGTAATAAATTATAAAGCTGTAAATGTTAATAATTTCTATTTTCTATGATTTGAAATATATGAAAGACTGTTTGGTTTGAAATACGTTTTTGAATTCATGGGTACGAATATCAAAGTTAAAAGCTTTGCTATTATTTACTGAATGAGAAAATATTCTGTAAGCACAATTGAAATGAAAATAAAGTGAACTCAAGAATATGATAAATGTACCGTGGCACTATGACTATCAGTGAAAGTATTTGGTTCCTCGTTAATAATGGTTGTTGCAGCACTTGATACTTCGTTAATCCCTACAGGATGCTCAGGTAGCACCGTGGCACTATGACTATCAGTGA